>JAODLD010000144.1:4201238-4218360 GCA_026781065.1 Mormyrops boulengeri
ATTGCACATAGAAATGAATGCTGCTGCGGGAATGTGTGTGATGGTGTTCCCTTTACGGGACTGGCATCCTTTCCTGCATGTGGCCCTGCCCCACCCCCCCCCCCCGCCCCCGCCCCCGCCCCCGCCCATTGTGCCCGCAGCCCCGCAACCCAGACCAGGATAACATACAGTACATGGATAAACTGTTACATGTTGCCAAGGTTAATTTCCCTACAAACACTCACTTATGAGTGTTTAGAAGCTTGTATAGAAAAAAGATTATGGTTATAACACTGGTACTTTTTGGCATACTTTTGGGAAATGAACTCTTCATTATTTTCCACAAAAAATGTATTCCCAGTAAATGTTCATACTTAAAGTCTTCACATGTTTTTAATAGACAAAATCATATAAAGAATATCGTAATATTAGAAATTTACAGATCATAGTCATTATTATCAATCACCTCTAATTTAATGCATTGTTTTGGGTGATAACATTATGTGTTAATAGTTAAATATTACACACAACTGACAATACTTGTTAATGCACTTTTAATGCACTTCAAAATTGTTTAAAATTGGAACAAATAATTTCACTTTCACCTGTAGTACAGAGGGGGCAGTAAAAGACAAGAATTTAGGTTTTTGGTGAGAATATTATCTAGACTTGAGCAATGCTTTTCTGTCATGCATTTAATAGCAAACTCTGAGATACAGGCTAAATGTTACATATGTATCAGTCGTATTTCTTTTCATTTACCAAAGAATCAGTATTATTTAGCAGGAGTCAATGCATGACATCACCATATGATCTCATCGGTTAACCGCTTTGATTAAAAGCATGTGTGTCCATTGACATACAAAACATGGACATACTCCACAGCATCAGTCATTCTAGGAAAAAGCCATTTCTCTCAGCTCGTTGTCTTCTGATGTCAGACACGGAGGAAGACGTCAGTTAAGTTCTCATGTTGTCAATTCAGTATTTTTAGCATGAATAAACACAATATATGTGTCGCTTTTACAGGACACCATGAAAAATACACAAATCGTTAATTTTTTAAATATATTATTTCATTTATTTACAAAGGCATTGACAGTCTAGGTTCTGCTCTTTCTGTCTCTCAATACATTCTAATTCAGTATTTCAACTGTCTAAAATACTTGTAGATAAAGATTACGGGTGGATAACCAACCTAAGGATACAAACATGAATGAACTTGGTACTTAGTACCTGCAACTTCTGCAGATAATAGAACTAATCATGTTTTGTTATTCTTGTGTATGTTTACAATGGCAGGGTTTAAAAAAAAAAAACATCGGCAATAATTTGTAAAACAGAAGCCTAAGCCTAAAATCCTGTTTTTGACCACAACTGATAATTCTAGTTAAACCACTGAGTCAATATTTTATCACATGAATACAACAAACAGACGTGAATACACTTGCGACTTTAATCCCTTTTCAAACATCTCCTCCTTTGTTACCTAGTCTGATTCAGTGTAACATCAAATTTATGCAGAAAACAAACACGAAACAATGTATATGCCTGGGAAAAAAGAAAGAGCAATTAATAATTTAGTCACCCACACCCAGTAGTGTTCTTTTGAAGTACAATTAATTAATCCAAAGCGTCAACATGCATCAGCATTATCTGAAGATAAATATCACATTCCTCTTGTTTTCTTTTTATTAAAATTTTAAATAAAAATGGTAATGCAAGTTGAAAAGTAGCCATTAAGGAATATGGTTTTGTCGTTCCCAGGAAGGCAAACAGCAAAGCTACTTTCTCTTGCGATCAGATCAGCGGCCCTCAAAAAGTGAGGAGTGTAATTACTTGGCTGAATTGTGCTGAGCACGGCTAAGCATCGCTGAGGATTAAGTTTCCCGCCTTTCGCCACCTCGTCCTCCGCCAAGCGGCGGGAAACAGCTGGCCTCGATTTCTTGAGCGCCGTTAATGAATCGCGGTCTCTGCCATCGGGGTGCGGCCATTAAGTGAAATGAAGCTAATATTCCCGGTCGAGATAGCCAAGGAAAGATCGTCCAGGAAATTGTGCTTGGCTCAAAAAAGTAGTTTTCCAGCCCCGTTTAGGGCACGATTTGAAGTGTGTTTACTTATATGTGCACCAGGCAAATAACATTATTAACATTTAGAATAAACAGAATGGTAACAGTATAGATAGGGACTGAAAGCAGTATCATGGCCTCCAGCAACATGTATATAGTTGTCTGTACCTGAAATGGAATTTCTATTCTATTAACTTCTTACATTAATAAATTACAGTTATATTGACATGAATTTGGAAGGGCAGGTTGGTGAAAGGTATTAGCTTTGCATCCAGGAGGTTTAATGTTGCTTTTCCCTGGAAGAAAAAGTCCAGGTTTTGCATAGTTATATGTTAAATCTATTTATAGTCTTAACTGTAACTTAACTGTAAGAAAGGGCGTGGGGCATTGACAGGGTTAAGTGCTTCTCTTTCACCTGCAGTCATTTTGCTAACGATAAAGACACTTTTGTTCCAGGCAGACCAGACCACACATACCCTCATTGTATTCAGGGAAGGTTTATTATTTCAATAGCCCCACTCAAAAAGTCACTTCTGCCCCTCTTAGTGTAGTGACTGTTTGTGGGCAACAGGGGGCTCCCAAAACACGGGGGCCTGATGCAAATGCGTGGTTTGAGTGGTGGCGAACACTGCCACTGTCTTAGCCCCATATTTTCCATGCTAAGACTGACGTCCTTCATTTGGGGGGTGGGTGGGTTACACCCGCCAAAAACCCACCAACGCCCCCCCTTCATTCCTTATTCCCTGTGTCACATCACATACATTACATATGTCTGCCATCCCATCCAAGACGCATGATCACTTCATTGGTCAGGCTTGGTATTTCTGAGTGTGGGTTCCAAGCACATTTACAGTGTCGATGCTGCACTTCACACCGACTCCCATGCTGTCGCCACCTGCCGAGATGGGACTCCCCCATCACAGAAGGCGCCGGTGAAGTTGTGGTGTCTTTGTTAGGTGTGTCCAATACCTGGATAAGGGGGAAAACAGCACCACATATTAATAACCGTTTGTATATACTGTATCTCATCCTTACACTACACAATGATTCTGAAATGCACCTTTAATTCTAGTGGAGTCTCTTGTACGAAAAACACTGTAACCTTTAGCTGCGGTGAGTGACCTGCAATGTGGCTACAACATCACACGTCTGATGTGCTTCCGAAATAGGACAATACATCTGTGTACACTGGAATATTTCTCACTGAATTTCAGAGCACTTTTGATATACAGACAGACAGCTAGATAGATAGATAGATAGATAGATAGATAGATAGATAGATATTTCTATCTATCTATCTATCTATCTGTCCTATTCATTTACTTATTTATTTTACTTTTTAACTTGATTTCTTTGATTTTTGATTTCTTTGGTATCGGTGTGCTATATTGCAGCTGAATACCCAAGAGTGGAGATGACACGTGGTTTAAGGACTGGGAGGAGCTACAGAAAGAATTGATCACTATCATACTGGTGCAACAAAGACAAAAGCCCCAAAAAGTGTGATTGCAGTGACCCTTACTCAAACGAAACAGTCTCATCGGTTCAAATTCTTAAATTAAAAGTTTCATTTCAATCTGCACACTCTGCACACAAAGAGAAGGGATCTGACCCACCAGGTCCTGAAGATGAGGTTGCACTGGTACCCAGTAAGCTGCCCCGATACTTCCTACATGAAATTTCAGCTGTCTTACTTCTCAGACCCAGGATCAGTCTAAATGTGTCAGTCATAGTAACGTTTTCCTGCAATTAATTATATTGTGCAGCAATTAACACTGTCAAGAGAAAACAAAGATCTGAGCTCCGTTATTATTCACAATAAAATATATTCTGAGGGATTAACCATCATCACGAGCTGGCACCCCATCCTGTTTTATTCCCTGCCTTATGCCCACTATTGCCAGGATAGGCTCCGGACCCCCGAAACCCTGCATCGGAATGGGTGGATGGATGGATGGATGGAGGTTTATTATTGAGGGACAAACATTCATCATATTAACACTGTAAGTATATTTACCTAACTGAACTATTTTAGTAACATGTAGTCTGTTGGAAGGTATCCCATTTTTATAAAAGTCTATCTGAATTTATAGTATATAAAGTGTACATCATACAAAAATATTGTGTAATAAACATAATTTACACTCACGGGTGATATAGTTATTAGGTTTAATGTCCTCTTAGAACACAGTTGTTTTATTTAAACTTCTGACTGAAATATTATAAATGTTATAATATCAAATATTATAGGCCCAGAAATAACAGCAGACAATAAGTTGCCTCTTGCTACCTGATCAGTTGTATTGGAGAATGACCTTTAGCTTAATCTGTAAGACTGCTGATGTATAGTTTTTGCTTGGTTTGCTTGCTTGTCTCCAGCTATGCTTATTTTATGTCAGAAGCACCGCAAATGGGGCGGAAACCCCTGGATGATTCTGGAGGCCCAGACAGGGACCCTGGAACATGCCAGCAGTCTGACTGATAGCTCTGCCAGCTTCTGTTTTATTTGCGGAGCGAAATGATGGTCTTCTTCTGCTTTCTTTGTTTCAAGTCAAAGTCAAAGCCAACTTAGTTCTCATTGTACACAGAGCGGCACATAGTAATAGTACTAAAACGGACAGTACAATGGAATAAATAACATAGCATTTAAAAAACAGTGCCACAATTACTATTCTGAGTAAGGTGCAAGGATCATATACAGTATGTAGCAATTTATATATGAGTAAGGTGCAAAAGTTTATATACCTCTACTAGCCTATACCACTCCATGTTCCCTGACTGCTCTTAGTGTTGCCCTTTCTGCTGATTTGTATAGTTCTCTTACTAGATTGTTGCTTTGCTTGAAAGATGTCATGTCGCTCTTAGTCTAATACTGCTCACTCACACTTGTACCTGGGCCTTCATCGACGGCTCAGCCTAGCTGCACTTACGCCTAGTTGTCTCCTTGTCGGCAGTATGTTTATAATGTGTCATTTGCCACACTTATGGGTTGCTTTAGACGAAAGCGTCTGCTAAATTTAAAAACAATATGAACACTCTATTAAGGACTAATAAAAGCAGGTGAGATCGTGGGCTACTCAATAACTGACATGTCAAGTTATTACCGTAATAGTTTTACCTGAAAGTTGAGGCCTAGTTTGGCATTTGGACTGTGAGAGGGATCAGAGTTTGACCATAATTATTTTTCTGGATCTATAAAATGGGAGTGTACTCTCTTGTGCACTCCCAAACGTCATGTGTTTCCAATTTACAAGTATAGATCAAGAGTTGAGTGGTGGCTGAGACAAGTCTTCTTTTATTTACATCTTATTTTAGATGTTTCTTTTTGTCTGGATCCTGTTTAGGTGCTCCACAAAGTACCCAGCCAGATGTCTCTAAGTTTCCTGTGGTGTAATAGGCTACCATTTGCAATACGCAACGTAACTCCTTTAGAAGTACTACAGAAAGACATTTTAAACATAGAGAAATCCCTGTACAATTAGCTGATACTACTTTTGTCAACACATAGCAAAGGCAAGCAGAAGTTGTACTTAATAATGCCGAAGGAAAGTTTGTCTTTAGGACGGCACATTATTGATTCTTTTGAGCAAATCTCACAGTCCACTTCAGTGTCAGTTCCATGTAGAATTTCTCTATGTCTTTGGCCGTTGGTGTTTCATTAAAAAGTCATAATAATAATAATATACAGAAATTTTACATTGGGCTATTATAGGTGAAATAGTGTTTGTACTATTATAACGATACATAATAAAATTTGTGCTATGTAGTGATATATACGTTGAAGAAAAGAATAATTAAAGTTGTTTTTCTGTTAATCTGCTATACAGAAGAAAAAATTAAGAGACTACTCTATATTTTTAATCAAATCTGCATTTTTAAATCATGGTTTAATTGTGGTTCTGCTGACAGAAGATTATGCTGAGCAGCAGGATGCTTCCAGGTTCAAAATTTCTAAGGCAGCAGTATACAAGAATAAGGTGAAGCAGGAGACACTGGTAATGACCAGAAACCAGCCAGGTAAAAGGTGGAAGCGGCTTCCTAATGTCAGAGATGACCGTTAACTTATCCGACAGTTTACTCATGAATCAGGATGATGACATCAAGTAACCTTCCAAAGGAACGGGGAACATTAAGTGCAGGTGTGAGGTACACTGCTAGGATAGTTTGTATCAGGCTCCTAGAAACAGGACTGAGGTCCCATAAAGCAAGGAAGAAGCCCTTCATTAATGAGAAGCAGGGAAGAACCAAACTGCAGTTTGCAGAAAAATATATATTATTCACAGACGCACACCCATAAATTGAGAAATGAGTGAAACAAAAATTATGCTGTGGTCTCTTTATTTTTTCCGCGACTGTATTTCCAAACTCCACCAGGAAGCGGTAAGTTGAAGCAGAGTAAACTTGCTGTGGGAAACGGATGACGCGGTGCAGGCTTACGATTCATGAACCGCTGCCGAGATGCTGAGAGTTCTGTTAATGCAACTTATAAAATAAACACCTGAACTGCAGACCGGAGCCTGGTTTAAGAACGTCAATATTAATTAGCAAATGTGTGTGGTGAGTAGCGAGATCGTTTCCAAAAACAAAGGGCCAAGATGCGATGTAGACAGACGGGAGCTGTATTATGGGGGGCTCGTTTAGGCATGTGGCCCGAAAAAAAGGATGGAGTGTGACTGCTCATAGTGCCGGTCAACCATCCTCTGAGGGGGGCACCAACTTGGCACCCCCCCCACCCAGCAAGCTCACCAAGGGCTACAGACGTGCTTCGACCAGCATGGTCTGCTCATGGCGGTAGGTACACCTGTTGCGGCCCCCTTCACAAAATGTAGCAGCATTCCATAGGCTCAGTAATGTTCATAGATCTAAAATACATGGAGGACGTCAACTATGTGGGTGGTATGGTCAATCTGTGTCACTAAACTGTCCATTGTACGTGTGTGTGTGTGTGTGTGTGTGCCATGTGCCGCACGCCTGCCTTGTATTCTACGCTGCCTAGGATGGACTCCAGCCCCCCCCCCAACCTGGACCAGGATCAGTGTTCGGAAAGGAAGATGGACAAATGGCCAAAAACTATGCATCTTTGAGGGATGGTCACTGTTATTTCTCATAAAATGTTTAGAGCGGGTGACCCAAGGATTTTATCATCTAATCAAAAGCACCCTTTCATTATATGCACACCATAGATATTTATGATTATATTTAATGCCTAATGTCTGTAATACAAAATGTGTTGTCTCTGTCTTGGCTCTCAGGCTTTTTTTCCATGGTCTGGAGTTAGGCATCCAAGCATTTCACTGCACACTGTACTCAGTATAACTGTGTAAGTTACAAACAAAACTCTGAAACCATAATCAAAGAGCATAAGCCAGTGAAACGTGTTACTGAGGTTAACAACTAGAGGCTGATGTATCTTCCTCAGCTCAACTCTCTGTACAAATGTGACCCCTGACTGGTGATATTCCACTGAGAATATATTGTATATATATACACTTGTTCCTGATCTTTTGTTCTCCTCAGACAGGCCCTGTAAAACAGTATTTTTTCCCCCAGATCTCCTCATATCTGCAGCTCCTGCTCACTTCCTTCACGCACTGGAGGTCACGGAAGAAATTTAAGGAAAGCATGCAGGGTGTTGCTCTGCCCCCGCCGACTACCGGAAACCTGCAGGTGCCTGACAGGCCCCCTCCCACCGGCAAAAGACAGCGGGTACGCTTCACCACCTCAGATGTAAATTTCTCAGCAATACGAGTTATGGTTTAGACTTCCCTGTTAGTGGGAACCTTCGGCCTGCACTTAGTAACGTTGCATTTACTGCTGAGCTGGGTGGGAATCCCTCTAAAACGTGTCATGTCAAATAAACAATGCTGATGAGAGCAGCACTGATATTGGGGAAGCTATGCTACGAAAGCTCGGTGCATTAAGATGCTGCGCCTGTGACTGGAAGTTCGCTGATTCGAATCCCAGTGTTGGCAGAGTGATGTCACCATTTGGCCCCTGAGCAAGGCCCTTAATTGGTTCAGGGGCTGTTTGAGCCTCAAACAAAAAAAAAAATATGTGTTTCACTTTGGACGAAGGCATCTGCTAGATAAATTTAAGGTACAACAGCTTGTCATATTTCAGACAAATAAGGAAACATTACCAGAGCGGCTCATTGTGTTAATGAGACCTTGCAGTTGAGGTTAAAGAGATCTTGGGATTTGTAGTTCGTCGTACTGGGCAGAGCATGGTGATTAAACTCGCCTTGTCGAGTTCCACGACAACCCGTTTTAATCGTGTACACTTCTATGTAAGCAAACCATTGAAAACTTCAAAGGGTCAAGGATCCCCCTCGGATTTGGGTCGTGGATTCTAATCTTAGCGTCGAATTTGTGCTATATTTTGTCCCAGAAGCAGGCACCAGCAGACTCTCGGAGGCAGCGATAACGGGGTAATGCGGCACTTATCCCCTTTGAGAGTATTGCCTTCACGAGACTACAGGCAGCTACTCAAGGGAAGGTAGATACAGACTTTGACTAAAGAAAGCCAGCAAAGAATCACTAAAGAAATTTGAGCTGATGACTTTGTAACAGACTTCAGGAAGAGGTATAGCAAGTGAGAGATGCTATCATCAGAACATGCCCTTTAAAATTCAGGCCTTACTTTCCCGGATCCGCACTCACTTGCAGCTGAAGCAAAGCCACATTAAAATTCCATTCAGGGTCGCTAAAGAGAATCTTAATTAATCCCGATTCTCCTGTGCATGTAGTTTATTCATTGTGTTTCTTAACTAATGGCTGCTCTCAGGGGTTCTCTCTCTCTCTCTCTCTCTCTCTCTCTGCGTTCTTTTGGGGATATCGTGTTCGCCTGCAAAACATGACAGAAATGTAACGTGATGGGGAAAAAAAAGATCTTAGGATGAGAACAAACAGAAAGTTGGTCTGACTTCAGTCAAGTCTAATGGTATGGAACAGTTTACAGCCATAATGAGCAAGTCTACACTGTTCTCCCTCAAGAACATTATACCATCAACAAGTAAGAAGCTTCCATGATCAACCAAATCTTAAATACCTTGTCAAATGATTATATTACAATTAATGCCCATGAAAGTGTAATGATATGGTGAGATATTTCTGTAATATGTAAACTTTACAATAGCACATACGGTTTAGTAATTATTATTCGTATGTTGTTATACGTTGTGCAGTTATAATTATCTTTCGCACACAGTGCTGTTTAAGCATCATGATGCAAAATAAGCTTAAAAACCATTTCATATTATTTGGATAATCAATAATATAGGAAATGACATCTGCAAATTCCACCAGCTTTGGTCACCATTACCCATATAGGCTTCACCTGGTCATATACGTGTTTCCCTTAAATCGCTGGTTTGCCCTTGTTGCAATGTGTCGCTGTACAATATGACAGTATAAGGCATACGTACGCACAGGCAGGTTTCATTTGAACGGGAATTCACTGCTTCAACTATACTCTCTTGTTCAAATTTCTGAGCATGTCTGCACGCAAAGTACGAATTTTGCCCTGTTTCTGTTCATACTTCTCCCTCTTTTCAACTCGTTTGCGCAGTTTCATCTGTATCTCACTTCTTTTCGGTAAGACGCCAGATATGGGAACTAAAAACGAAAACACCGAAACAGGAATATTTGTTCTATCTGCCAAACGTGACCCCTAACTGAAAAATCTTTAATGACCCTATTTGGATTCTGGTTTTAACAAACGTCATAGGTGGAAGTCAGTTTTGACTGCTCCTTTTCCTTGATCATCAGGAAGACTGAATATATCTTCTGGCACATTTATGAGGGGTTCTACCTTGGGTTTACTTTGAAAAATCCTCGCTGCTTTGATGTGCTTTATTAAACCCATCTGTACTCGATTTGTTCGTAATTTTTCCCTTTTTTGCACAATCATTATTTACGATCAAACTTAAGTTGTAAAACCAAATAAGAGAAAATAAATGTTACAAGGAGAAAACCCAAATGTTATGTGTTTACAAATGTGATACGTATTCACTTGACGACTCAATTACGTGTCCCTCAATTCATTAATTGTTTTTCTGATGTAATAAAACATTATGAATACATATAGCCATACAAACAACACATTTATTATTTGAACTTAAATCGTTTTAGGTTATGCCCAAATATGAAAACATTTTACAAAACAGACAACGATCTTGACAAAATGTTGCTCGGGTTGTTAAAAACATCTTTTAAATGCTTTATCCTCTTACGCACAAGTTCAAAATGAAGTATTTCGATTTTCAATAACTGAATTAGGCTACCACGGGCGTCTGACAATTTGGCTTTTTGAAATCTCGAACATATCGTGTTACCACCTTTTTCAAAAAAAAGTAACTTAAATTTCGATTTTGTAATAATAGTAATATAATGCATAAACTCTAAACCACGAGATACCTGAACCAATAAAAGTTGCCGTTTTATTGTTTCATGTGAATCTGTATCTATGTTATATTGTTATATTAACACTTTTCTGGGGTTACCTAGAACATCAGCATGCCCTATACGCGGGTTTAAAATGTTGAGTGAATTAAGAATGAAGACTTTAATTGTATGATTCTTGCATTAATTTAACATATTTTCATTAAATTGACCATTTAATGAAATATAATCCAGGGCGTGAATATGATAAAAAAAATCGAATTCAATAATAAGACTAGTCCTGTTTCCGAGATGGTCGTGCAAAATGTAGCATTGACCACTTGCGGTCGGTGGGCATATCGCGTGAGAAAAGCAGTATTAGTGTATTTGTCCAGAACCACACTGCGGCAGCAATCTAGCTATTATGACATATTCACCCTCCATGGATTCCGTGATCCACACCTTTAGCGATCAGCTTTTGTTTGTTATACGCAGGTCTTGAGTTTCACCGGCCTCTGCTTCCAATCAAAAAAACGTGGGTGAAGTTCTTTTCATGTTTTCAAAGGCAGCGGGTGAGCTGTTTTACAGAAACAATAACACTTTTTATTGAGAACAAATGTTGACATTTGAAGAAAGCAGAGAAAAAGGCACAATCCGTGGGTAACCTAAAGTAAAAACCGCCCCTGGTTGTGTTTGACAACAGGAGTAGGTCCCCCGGGACCCCACCTGGGATTAAAGCTTAAATTGCAATAAATCAGCTCTAATGAAACCTTTCGGAACCATGATGGGACTGTTTGTCTTTTCTCGCGAAATGGTCAAATACAAAGATGTTAGACCTTTGAAGAGAAGTTTAAGGGCGCCGAATGCCCCAAGGACAACTTAGTACTAATTTAGCACATTACTTAAATAAACTGAATTCAATATAAGCACATTCTCTTCTAAATTCTAGAAATGTTATTCTAGTAAAACACTTATGTCCCATTTATAATCAATGTCATCTGTAGCAGCAAAAAGTTCGCATAAATATTAGGCTGTGCCTTAAAGCACAGAAAATTACTTAAGTTTTATAACTGAAAAACGGGGTTATATCTGCATACATTATAAGCGTAGCATGAGTATAATTTTAATTATTCCGTAGGAATATTTTAAATATAATGCCCCACTTTTATTGGTGTTTGAGTTTCGCATTTTTATAGAAAACGTTTGGCGCTTGTTTAAAATACTAACGAGAACAATAACAGCTAATTACGATTCTAAAAAAGCGTCAACATTGTTAATTCTGCATTGATATTTGGTTATCAATCCAGAAAGGTCGAGAAACACTCAAAGCTTAAAAAAAATGCATCATTAGATTTCTGTATTCATGTGACGTTTGGTTTTAAAAAAGTCCATGACTGGTGAGTGTTTATTCGGCTCTAAAGTTACGGCGTGGAGTATATCTCCACCGGGATCGAATAATGATCCCGCAACAGATGAATTAATCAAGAGCAAAGCGCATATGACATAGACATGTGAAGTATCGCCACAGTTCATTTATGAGACCCGAGGTGCGTCGTCTGACGTCTCCTAATACACATTACCGCAAGGTCTGCAAAATAAGCTCAAAACACAATAAAAATCGAGCTACGTAACAAAATTTATTGACAAATTTCAAATCCCACTTGATTGTCCTACTTTTCGTTCCGATTTCGTTATTGGAGTTGATAAGACATTTTCCGAATACAATCGATTTTCACGCGTTACAGTCACGTCGGTGAAATATTCTTAGGGGCGCACATGGTGGTATTTCGCCTGAAAATTAAACTGACTTTGAAAAATTCTTATAAACTACTGCAGGTTAATTTTATTTTGACTCTTTAAGTAATGAACAGCACAATTTTGCCAGTATATACCAGCCTGTTTTATTTACAATCACCGATATAAATTAGTAAAAGTATTTCTGTTAACAACCAACAAAGATTGTGTAACGTTCTATAACATTTCAAATAAAAATCCAGTCATTATTTATTTACAAACAATATTCAGATTCCATTGCAATACAACTTGCATAAATTATGGGCTTTTGCCATCGTTACAAAAATAAATATCAAATGTATTCCACTTTAAGTCCAAGTTAATCAGTCTCACTTCTTCTGCATGATACATCTTTACAAAATGTTACTTAATGCTAACTATTTTCACACCTATAGTATACAATATATACCGTGGCAATGAAGCAATATAGAATCCTGAGAAATAACTTTTTTCCAAATTCACATACATTGGGAAATCTACTTCACCAACAAATGCACATTCCTTTAAAATTGAAGTGAAATTAAACGATGATTTTTAAATTTCATTCTTATTTAAGTATTTTTGTCTATTCACTATCAATCTATAACACGCTGTAGTCACCGCCTACAGCTCAGGGCTGAATCCAGTATAAATAATAGTTTCGTTTAAAACGATGAAGAAATGATGGCTTGCTCGCTTTTTTTTTCAAAGCAATTGTGACACCTACCTGTGAACCAAGGAAACAAAACCAAAAATCAACCGAAATTTCACAGACTCGGAACAAGAAAACAGTAAATTATACGTTTTACACTACAGTCATTTTGCCACAATTTCTTCTATACAGCACAAACATTTAAAAAGAAAAAGAAAAAACAGAAAATAAAACAATAAATCGTGAGCAATAATTCATTGGACTGAACAAATAATTTCACGGACACTTAAAACATCAAGATCGAGGCAATAGTTCGCCTAATTGAAATGGCCTCTACATTACTAATTGAAGCTAAAATTGATGCAAAATACACATACATCTGCTCCACAGACAGACTACAACAAAGCAACACCAAAAAATAAAAACTATATCTTATTATTAAAACCAAATTCTAACAAATAACTTACTTGCGCAATCTTTTTTAACTTGAGAGGTATGGTTGGGCTTCTACTGCGCGCACGTCAATGGCGTCTGTCAAAAATACAACCCCCAGTTGAGTTAAACCATTTATCTATCCCGCTAACTCCCAAATTGTGCTCTTGCATATTATGAGTCGTCAATATTTAATTGTGTTGTTATCTGTACATACAAGGTTGCAAAACAATTTATCAAGATTACAACAAGGATTAAATAAACCACAGGCCTAGCCCAAACGTGTCCGGTCCTGAAAATTCGTTAAGTCGTATTATATTCTGTGAAATTAAAATAACAATTTCGTATCACGCACTCCTCCATTCCTTACAATGTACATATAATCGTACGGATCAATTTTTACATTGTATACTTGTAAAAAATCAATAAGGGCTTTGCGTAAACATCGTAATATACAGTAGGCCTATATATAAATATAAAAATTACATTGATTTAATTAATATTAGCAGATATACTTTATTACCTACCTTTCTTGGGTTCTAAGTTAGAGGGTCTGAAGTGGTGATCGAGCTGGTTTGCGTTACTTTTTACCGGCGATTCATTGGCCTGTTTGTGCAGGGGGCCCGTGCTGAGTACAGTCTGGCCGAGCCCCTCATTAGCAGTCACGGCGGCTGAATTGTACCGCAGGATTCCTTGGCTTTGCAAAGGGCTGAAGTTGCCATAGTTTGTATAATTAGTGTAAAACGGAGACGTGTAATAAATAGGCCTTGCCAAGATGGACGAGGCTGGATAAACGGTGCTGGCCGGGGACGCTGCCGACGTCGTTGACAGAAGCGCTGAAGGGCAGTTTTGTCCCAGGTGCTGCTTCTGGTCCGAAGTGGCAATCTCTGCTAAAGACCACAGTTTGGGTTTGATGGATTGATTCTGTTGACCTGAAGAGACTCTGCTTTCGAGGTTTGCTTTGCTACTGCTTCTGGTCGAGTCCTCGTGGCTGTGGTTTAAAAGCGGGGCCTCCGTCCCCGTCAGCGGCGACGAGGTCACCGGCTGGGGTGAGACGCCTCGCGGGGCCCCGTCCTTCTCTCTATCTTGATCGTCATCCTCGCATTTGTCCTTAGTATCTGCTCCAGGCTCACAAACCGTCTGCCCAGTCCTGCAACCGACCTTTTCCCCGTCGGATTCCGCAGAGCAAGAATGGTCTGTGAGAGTATCAACGTGCAAACTAATACCTTAAAAAGAGAATAGGTTATTTAAAACATAAACCGTACCTTTGTAATAAATCAGTAATAAATACATATGCGATTAAATAAAGCCTAAAAATTACACTACACTTCAAGATGCAGCGCAATAATCCGCCCACCTTGCAACCAAACTGTATTATAATATTAATTAGGGTTCTTTGTCTGAGTCTCGAGTCTTGCACATAAATTAATCGATAAATAAACGTTAATCGATTTAATCTGGCGCTACCGAGATAATCGCTGTGACGCGGCCCTTATTTACCTTCATCCTCGGCCGAAGTTTCGCTGTTGTCGAACTGTTTGTCCGCCCGGTCCTCTTTCCTTTCACCGTCCCCCTCGTCCTCATCCTCGTCCTCGCTTTTATTCCGAGGCGCCCATGTCATCTTGTTCTCCTTCTTCAGTCTTCTCCTGGCATTGGCGAACCAGGTGGAGACTTGAGTTAGGGTCATCTTAGTGATGATAGCCAGCATGATCTTTTCCCCTTTGGTGGGGTAAGGGTTTTTCCTGTGCTCCTGCAGCCAGGCTTTGAGGGTGGCGGTCGCGTCTCTCGTCGCGTTTTTCCGGTAAGCCGGGTCGTTAAGCTGGTACGGGTATCCAGGACTTCCATATGGATGGTAACTAATTGCCCCCGCCATGCCAGTTGTGTGTGGGTCGTACGGAGAACCCTGCAAAATAAACGTAGCACGCTTTTAGCAATAAGTTACCTAATGTCTTGTTTATTTTTTTAGCTGAAAAAAAAAAAAATTAGAAAATACTTTAAACTGCATAATATATGGGAATACACACGGCAGCATTATATTATGCATATTATACAACATATATATCATTGCAGTGAGTGTTAAAATAGACCCATGTATTTCTAATAAATGTGGAAAAACTAATAAATCCAGCAGTTACCACGTAAATATTTGTTGTCCCGTGCCTTTCTGTTGTCAGAAAAAGAGACGTCATTTAGCATATCACTTCACTAAAGCATTACAAATCCAATTTGCAAATCATTGGATGTGCACCTTTGTCAACTGCTTTAAGTGTCACATCATTAGCATTTTAATTCACCTTTTTAACGTTTAAAATTGTGCTTGTTTAACTTCATTCAGATAACCCCCCAAAATTAGAATATGTTAACATCTTTACAGTATTATTGATCCAGAGGTTTCAAGTAATTGTTCAGAAGCTCTTAGGCCAGTAACCAAACAATACTGGGACGTCGGTTCTAATGTTTTTCGTGCCTGTGCGTGTATAAATGTTGGGTATATTTAATCTTAATAATATACCCAAATTGTCACTATTTAGGCCTAAACAAATGTCGGGTAATAAATGATTATAACATCTAGTCTCACAGACTGCAAATGTGCACGCTCAGTTAGTCTCCGTCAATCACATTCAGCTAACCCGAACTGGTAAATAAAATCACATTTCTGTGTAAGTTACAGATTCAAGCCCATAGTTGACCCGATAGTTAAAGATCATTGCTGTGAATGTTTAAAATTTTATAGGCTGCGTGTGACCTACGGCAAATTGCTTAATCGTTTATCAAGGGCAGACGGCTGCTTTCATTAAAGAAAGCGTCAGCAGATATTGTTTTTTTAAATCGATTTACTTGTTTGTTTACATGGGGTGCCAATTTGAGATCGGTAGTATAATCGCAACTATTTTTGACACGAAAAAACTTACCAACTGCATTTGTTTTCGAGATAAAGAACACTGCTAAACACAAAATAACCAGGGAAATCTTCCTTACCATATAGGACGGGAAACCCGTGGAATGGTCTGCGGGGTACGACAGTGGATTTGAAAAGCCACCAGCCGAAGCCGTAAAAGCACCCGATCCTGGATAGGGGCTGAAGGCTGATCCAGACGAAGATCTCGCCAATTCCTCACTCCTCGGAGCAGCCAGTGCCGAAGCCCCATAAGCCGGGCACGAGTACAGAGCCAAAGAGCCTGGGGGCTGGTAGAGGTAACCCTGAGGATACGACATCGCCGTGCCTGTGTGTGCGTGTGTGTGTCTGCCTTTGCTCCCTAAAAAATAAAGAAACGCGACTCAAAAGATATCAGTTCAGCAAGGTAAACTTAAAAAAAAAAAAAAAAAAAAAAAAAAAATGCCAGCCACAGCAGCTCAGCACAGCGCCTGCATAGAGGCGCCGTCCGGATCCCCTAGCGCCTGCCCGATGTTTTTTAGTACTCAGAAGTATGGAGTGAGGAGTTAAAGGAAGGAGCAGTTGGGTTTCTGTGAGCATTGGAAAACAGGGGCTGTCAATCCAGCTCATCTGAATATCCCATCCCCGCCCATCGCCATGTGAATAAGGCGCCCAGAAACAAAACTGACGAAAAGGAGGCTGGCTACGGCGGAGCGTCCGCTCCTCCGCTCTCTTCATTTCTGCTTAATATTGTTCTGTGATATTGTGTCTTATTCCGTGATTACCGTAATCGTATAAAAATATGAACCGTATATCAGCGATGTAAGTACTTCCTGTAATGTAGAGTTGTGTGTGGGTATAATTACAGGAATAATGGGTCAAGGAATTTATTATGCACGGGTAACTAATATATATATATATATATATATATAAATCTTTTTTTTTTTTTTTATATCATTGGTGT
>JAODLD010000144.1:4219829-4232132 GCA_026781065.1 Mormyrops boulengeri
ATGTTTAATTTCCGTTCTGCATTTCAAATGAACTCGAGTAATCTACAAGTATTGTCATTTCTAGTTGTAATATACGTTTGGAAGTATTTTGAATAGGCGGGCTGCGCCTAGCCATAAATATCGCTATATAAATATTATTGTAAATTATGAGTTTTGGAATTCACACCGCCAAATTCAGATACTGGATGTATAAATTAATTTCACAGTAACATAAGACAGGTGCATGTGCAGGAATCCTGTCAGCATTTTATATTTGTCTAAAGATTTGGTGAACAACGTGCATCGAGCAGACTGCGGGCGCCTCGGGTCCGCCTAGGCGCACAGCAGAGGGCAGTGTCTCCTCTATCCTCCAAGCTCGACCGGAGAAACACCGGCCCCACCAGCCCCAGCAGCCCCCCAGCACCGACTGTCTGGACAAAGCTTCAATGTCAGCCGCCCGTCAGCGCAAACCCGGGTTAAGTTTCGGCCCGTGTGATATTGCAGTCCAAACAAACACAGCTAAATATGTATAATTCCTGTAAGTCACCCAAGTGGCTCTGCCATTTAGATGTGCGTGAGATGTACTACTACTACTACTACCAGTACTACTACTACTAATACTCTAAATAATAATAATTATAATAATAATAGGATCACTTTTATCGACTTGTGCTTGTTAAATGTAATCACTTCAGCTAAAATCTGTCATGATGGTACTGAAAACGATTCAAAATGCAATAAAACGGCATCGCGATGCCCACGGAGCTGCCATCCGACGGAGAGTGGGGTGTCCCGCGGGCGAACGGCACGTTTCTCTGCTTCACCCGGAAGCCAGGGAGTTCACACAGTCCCATCAAACGGCGTCTGCTGCTTGGGACTGAATCAACTCAGAAGCCCTTCTTGAATTGTAATAACTGACAACTCTGATGACGAGTCACTGAAAAATAATATTTGTGTTGTAAAACACGCGCTTACTACTTATCGAAACGAGACATTTTACGTTGTTTGGGGTTTGTTTAATAAAAAAAAAAAATTCGTGTGCGTTTTTTTTTTAGGACGTACAAGTCCATATACGTGTTTTGGGGTATTCCACGGTATTGTCTGTTATAATTCACTGCGGAAGTGTGGAGGGGCCTTTATTTACATTAAGTGTTGTGCGGGCTATTTAAACCTGCGTGAGAATGTCATTGGATCGTTCAAGAGACTGATCAACAGCAGCGTATGAAGGAATGGGTTCTTAGGCTGCCACGCCACCATAACATTATTGTGTTTAATTATGACTTTTCAATACTTACCTTCTATTTGATGTTTTAAAATTAAAATGTCTTTTATTTTTATTCACGACCTTCATGATATTGTCTCTGTACTTTGAAAGTAGGCATTCTGGTCAAATGTTACACATTTAAAGTTAAGAAAATCACAACAGAAAAATGTTGTTTTTTTTTTAGCTTTATTTTATTATTTTTTAATTAGTAATATTAATTGAAATATTTGTAAAAAAAAATATATTATTATTATTACTATTTATAAAAATATATAAATAAACATGTATCCGTATATGTATGTAAATATACATGTATTTGTAAAAAATATATATGTATTTCAAGTAAAATTAGTCATACACATATTATGCAGTGCAAAATATAGTAGAATTTATTGGCATTACTAAATAAAGTCTTTTGGCCTTTCTGTCATTTGTACTCCGTACTGACAAGTTTGTAATTAAAGTGTATAATGAAGCTGAATACATTGAGAAGCTAAAAGCACTACGCAATCCTGCAGTTGTACATGCTCACAATAGACTTTTTACAATGCCAGATTTATGATGGACGTCATCTCGCCTGATTGAAGGAAACAGCTATCGATTTTTAATATTTTCTCCAAACTTGTTTACTCGGGGATAATGCAGGGCGCTTGCTTTTCACCGACTATGGGATTATTACTACAGCCTTTTGATGAGATAAATGGCACAAAGCGACTTCAGTGGCTAGGGGCTATACTCTGTCTGGTGTTATGTCGCTTCATTTACCCTTATGACTAAATGATTATTGATTTTATATTTTTTTTAAGCTCCTGAAATGTGAAAATTACTCAGTCAAGGAGCCAGGCAGTGTTTGTTTTATTAATTTATTTCTGGAAGGCATAATTCAGTTTAGCCTGGGCTGTGAAGTTTTATTTATTTTATTTTATTTTATTTATTTATTTATTTCCCCCCCTCCCCCCTCGGGTTCATGACCGGCCTTAGATACAGTTGCGACGAAATGGCCTATTTATATAGTTATAGTAAGTAGGCCTAAAATCAATACGGCCAGGGTCCGGATGATTAAACGCACTCCCTTAGTCGCGTTCGACCCTATAACAGCTTTCAAAGTGATCTTGACTGAAGCAGATTTATTTGATCAGTGTAACACCCTGAGAGTTTCTCCATACTGGGAATGGGTTTTGTTCACCTGTCTATCTGTGCCCAGTATAGTTTCTCCCTTCAGTTAGCTACCCTTTTATATGACTAGAAACCTGGGTATCCTTCTGTAGGTTTTATGGTGTCAAGCACATTTTAGACTTGAGGTGAGGTCTAAAATTAAACCTCACATTAAGCTATAGACATTCTGAAGATGTGTTAAAAGACATGTGCTGAAATGTTATTAGAAGAGTCCTTCAAATATAATATCTTAAACTGCAGTGTGGGTATTTTATCAAAATTGCTGGCTGTAAAGGAAATCTCTCAAGATTAAATGAGGTATTGAAAGTGTCATGTATTAAGTCATATTTCTTTAAACATGAAAAGGATCTTCTTTGAACCTTCTTTTAAATGCTGGTAGTGGTTGAATCATCAAGGAGAAATAAAGGCCACTAGGAATGTATGACACAAAATTTCCAGAGGAAGTCTGTCCTGGTACAGATGAAAAGGATGTTTGTCTTAATTTGAACATCTTCCGAAGAACCATAAGGAAAAGCACAAATATCCAGCATTCCTTTATTGAATTGTCATAGTGTGTATTATTAAATTACATTTTGCTAACAAAACATCCATCCGTGTCTATCCCAGACAACACAGGGCACATGGCTAGGGTCCACCCTGGACAGGATGCCAGTCCATCACAGGAGACACACACACACACACACACACACACACACACACATAATCATTCACTTTGAGCAACTTAAAGATGTCAGATAGCCTGACTGGAATGTGTTTGGTCAGTGGGAGTAAACCAGAGTACCAAGAGAAAAATCCACACAAGACAGGAGGAACATGCCAATCTCCTCCACACACACAGTGGAGGTGGGAATCGAACCCATTTACAGAAGGTGTAATACAAGTGGCCCCACTCAGTCACTTGCTTACAAAACAGTGTTTTATAAATTGTGTATAACATATGGTGGGATTATACAAAATTATTTATTTATATATGTCTTATTTTTTGTAATGGAGCACACTCTCTTTTTCAAAATTGGAATTAAAAAAAAATTAATTTTGATTGCCATCCCAGGGTCTAATAATATAAGAAAACTACAAAATGCAAATCCAAAAGACACTCTGGAATGGTAGACATCAGAGCCAGGCTAATTCTGATTGTCATACCCATGTGTAAACTAGAAGTGATAGTATGGCTCAGTACAGCCCCAAAGATTTATGGGAATTTTCTCTTGGTTGCTGGAGAGAGAGAGTGTCTTTGGTCGTCCACAAGGAGCCTCGCAGGAAAGGTGGGGCAGAGGCAGCCGCCGCCTCCCCAGCTGCCTCCGCAGCCTTTGCCAGGCTCCTAATCAGCAGGCTTCCATGTGGTTGGCAGGGAAGGCTTTCAGATTGTTCCTTTGCCCCCGGTTAAGAACCCTGAGCCCTATCACTTTGTAATCGAGTGTCACATGCCTGGTAAACCAGGGCCTCTGATGTTGAGTGTAGCATTCGATGTGTGTCCTTCCATTTAAGGGTCTCAGATCACACACTTTCAATTTGCTTAGTGCTGTTGCATGTTGTGCAAATGGTTTTAGGTGGTTAAAAAGTTACACACTGATTATAATTGTAACCTTCAGAAAAGACATGAAGAAACAGATGGGTTGTGTTGCTTTCATACTCCCTGATGCTTTCATACTCAATGATTCACTATTTTAATAGAATTTTTGTTACTTTTTTAATCATAGTGTTGTGCTTTTATAGTAGCAGTTAATTGCACACTAGTCACTCTTCAGCATCTCTGTGTTCTTGTTTCTTTTATGATTAAATGGAAGATCACTTGACTGCTCGACATTCACAGTATGTTTTTTCACATGCAGTTCACCTCCCCTCCATCCCACAAAAAATGCTTTACAATATTCAGCGAAGTATTTCGGAAAAGTCCCATGCTGAGTGAACCTATTCAACTTCACAGCTATTTCACAAATTTCAATCTGCAGAACAGACATGATGCATGTATCCATACACAGGTCTGAAAATCAATCCCTGTAATCAGCTGCGAGCAAATCTAGCTTTAGTTTTGCTTCATTAAGCACCTTCTCAGCAAAGTTCAGGAAGTAAGTTCCTGGGCCGTCTCAACAGGGAACTTTTTCAGTTCCTTGCCATTTCCATGTCTCTTTCCCAACACGCAACCAAGCAAAAACAGTATTTAATGTAACTGATATACAAAAAATAGTTCCATCTGCTCAATTTTTGCTCTGCGACTTCTGTCTCTTTCTTGCACTTCTGTGTAACTTCCAAGTCAGCACCAGTGCCTACAGTCAACAAATCAGCAAAGTTTATCGCAACAAGCCCCCACCCAGTAGGTCTTGGTTGAGCGAAAAGCACCTATTACAAAGTAGCGAGGTCCAGGAACTTTATCTGAGTAACTACAATCAAGCCGAGTTGCTGCGGTGGGAACACAACAGAAGTTCCTGGTTCATGAAAAAGGTTCCTATGGTACGAAAGTGCCTACTAGCGAGTCGAGAAACAACAAGCTCGGCAATGTATTTTGCAATGCCCTTTTCCAAGACTGATTGCCTCAGATTACGTAATTTCCTATTTGAATCAGTTACTTTCCTTTCTATCATCCTCTGTTATAGTTAAGATTAATAATGCATAGTAAAGTGGATATATAAATTTACTAACTCGTAAAGTTATTTATTACTATTATTAGATCTGAGTTGACCCTAACATTTTTCCTCAATCATTTACTGCCTAAAACAGTAGCTAGCTGGCTGTGCAATTTGTCCAGAGAGAGACTCCAACACAGCCACCTGGTATATGGCTTATGAATATTTATAGGCAAGTAATGGCAAACCAGTCCAAAGTCATATCTCAGTACCCAACAAAATGAAAAAGACGGATATGGAACCACGATGGTATTCTAAGGTGTGCTAAAGAGCATGACCCGAAACTTGTCAAGGCATTTTGGGGATGTTGCAATTATGTAAGCAAGTAGGTAACGATTTCTAAAAGTCATTTCTACTCCACAAACCGCAATGGAAATCACTTCTTGATTTTACAATGGCTTTGGCACAATACATTTTATTTTCCGTAGTTAAATGCTTCATTCAGTTTTGTGTGGGACCAAAGAGGTTGCTTTTAACACCTATATTATTAAATCTAATAAGCTCATACTTTTAGTGATTGTTTGTTTCTGCGCGTGATCCCAGGCAATCATAGGAAATCCATGTCAGGTCAGTAAGAAGCTCCCACTTCTCCTTATTGTGGAAGAGCAAATACAAGGGAAGCCTTTATGAAGGTGGAATAACCACAAATTATGGGAATTATGTGATGCATGGATCTGAAAGACACAGACGTCCAGGCTTGTTTGACTGATGGACCAAATGAGTCACCTAAAATCAAAGTGAAAAAGGGAAAGGCAAGAGAATGCCTATCCTGCTATCCGGGCCCACTAGCCCTATAACTGTGGTCTGACCAGATAGAGTTCCCCACAAAGAGACCGCTGACAGTTAGTGTCAGAGGGCTTTGTCGGCTTTGTGCTGGAACTGATAGGGTTACTGGTAGGTAATCCACATTGACCTTGCTTGGATTTTTGAATGAAGATGCCTTTGTACAGTTCGAGCAACTGAAAGGTATGACGGTCCTGACATATAACCATCCATGCAGGGCTTGCGGCCACTCCGCTATATCGGGTTACGCGTATAGGAAGGCAAGTAAACAGCATTCGGAGAACAAGAATGGTGGCATTTAAAGTAGCTATGAGGAAGCAAGTCGACAGCAAGGATTGGGGGGTCAGGGTTGCTGTGCTTGAATGTGGAAACCATACAGAAGCTGCACTTTGTCTGCAAGCTGATATAAATGCCGTTGACTACGTCCGTCTCTCCATCCACACACATTATTCATATATATATATTTGTATGTCATCCACTGACTTACGTTCTACAGAGTAACATCTGATTTACTTACATCCCATAAGAGCCTTAATGAAATGTATCGAGAGATGTCCGAAGCAGACATGGTGGACATCAGCGGATGTGTTTTCCCACAGTTGTGGCAAGCGACAAGTACCAAAACAATTCGATTGCTCTGCCACTGACCAGGTTCACTTAAATGTATTGTATCTTATGCTATACAGTATATTTAACCTCTCCCAAATATATATATATATATATATACACAGACGCTCCTCTACTTACAAACGTTCAAATTACGAACTTTCAGGCATACGAACGAAGAGGACTGTAAGTCCAAATTGTGTTCACTGGGCTCCCTTTTCCTGTCCGCAATATCAGTTTTTTTTCTGCGCTCCAGTTCCACCTAGTACGACTTCTGGCCGCTACTCCCGCCGCGCAGCAGTGTAGCGTGCGTACTCCCAGCATCCCAGTTCTTAGTACTTGCGTAAACCCTTAAAATGATGTTGAATAACGACTTACGGACATTTCAAGTTGCGAACAGCCGTTCGGAACGTATCTCGTTCGTGAGTAGAGGAGCGTCTGTATATGTGTGTGTGTGCGTGTGTCTATACACAAACACACACACACACTCATATATGTAATAAAGTAAATTATGCACAAAGTACAGCGGCAGTACGCTGGGAGATGTGGAATGTTGCTTATGTATAAAGCAGACCCGTTGAGCACAGAGTGACTGCTGTCAGCGGGAGCAGGATATCACAATTGTCTGGAGAAACACAGGGCTGTTTTGTGAGCTGGAAATCACCTTCACCTGGAGGCTAGCAGAGCAGACGGCATCTGCCAAGGAAAACTGTAAACGGAATGGGATTCACATCCCCCGAAGCTGGGAATAATCCAAAGCAGGCGGACGGTGTGGAGCCCAGCACATCAGGTGATGTGCCAACAAGCGGCGGAACGGGCAGCGGGAACGAGGGGAGATGACTCTAATTAAGTCACATTTTTCAACAATGCACCTAATAGACTGGCACACTCATGCTTTTTTATTCTTTTTTATTTTGCTGCATTAATGTATTCCGGAATGCTGCATAAGTCCTTTTCAATACATATATTCAGCCTGCGACACAAACATGGGAATAGTATTTGTCAAAATTTCCACGCTTAAAAAGCGATCTCTTTTGTATGCGATGGGTGTCAGATATGTTGACTATGTTGCAAACTGACGCATCTTTCTTGAGTTTGAAAATTCACTTTCACTCAGATTGGTGTGTTCCCAGTATTACAGCAAAAAGTGGCCAGGAAGTCATGGTGATTTGCACATAAAAAAAAAAACCCACTTATCAGATTAACATGTAAAGCATCACAAAATGACATGAAACATATAAAGAGGAGTTAACCAATAGGACTCGACACATAAAAGACATTATTTATGATACTGATACATTATTTTAAATGAGTAAACAGGACAGGGTAGGTCAAAGTGTTTTTTGTTCTACACTTACAAATCAAAAGCTATTGTTATAATCTATATGTATTCTTACTAAAGCTATACTAACTTCAGTGTTTCATTGAAGTTTCAGAAGCGTTCATCTTATTTAATTTTGCATTCAGAGCCTATAGGCTGTAATATATTTAGAAAATGGTTATTGTTTTTTAAATATTACTTCTTTATTCATGTATTTATTGGAAATCAGTGTTCATTTAATTCGTTTCACAAATTTATTACAATGCATTGTGTTGAGAATATGAATGTACTTATAAGATAAAATCAAGACACAGATGCAAGAAACGTGAAATCATATATTTTTGGATATATTCGTTGGAGCTGAATCCTACATTTATATTGGCTAGTGCGATTAGTGCAAGCATTTACATCTTATACAATGTGTTACTGCAATGAAATATATCAATAATAGTCGTTAGAGTAATAATAATAATTCTAATAATAATGACAACAACACAGTCACATCTGCCTTTAATTGCTGCCAGCCTGCAAAATGCCCTGGATGTTTCCAGACGTCTGAAGGTCGATTGAGTTTTCAGGTCTGTTATCTATAAGGGCCTTGATGGAGTGGCTTAGATAACAGAAAAAGCCAGCCATGATGGAGGGAAAATGAGCATCAAAAGGGGTTGTTCATTTTGTTATCTGTTGTCATAGTAACAGGTTTCTTTTAACCTCTGCCATCAGATGATTTGTCTAAATCTGCACATTGCTAACCATACAGAGCTGTCTTTTCGAGTGACCCCATAATTTTGTCAGAAATTTTTCAACTGATTTCATGCGTCAGTATTACAACATAAACTGCAAACATTTTGGGAAAGGTGAAAGGCTGTGTGATCTTATTTTTCCAAACTAAGATATCTGCTTTGTTATCCAAATATGGATGGGTGACTACATAAAGTACTCTCATTCTCATTCATTTTTCATAAACTATTTCCAGTTTCCAAATGAATTTTAAGCAACAGTGTTAATTACAGGAAATATGTCACCTATGAACTCCCTAAATTCAAGGAATGCTGCGATGTGTTTATTTCTGTAGCTAGAGGAATGGCAGTGAGGAAATGAGCCCCGGTTTTGACATTGGCTACCTTTGAAAGAAGGCTTGGTAGCCCCTCTACATGCCGTCCACACACTCAATTGCTGCCAGCATCACAGATGAGTGCAGAGCGGTGCCCAACTGGCAGACTTTGCTCAGAGAATGCCCTGGATTGCATGTGAACAATCCTCTTAACCAAACCAGAGCCACATTTTATCGTCCGCTGCAGAAGTGAGAAATACTGTTTTACTTTTGTTCAGCAGTAGATTTATTTCAGACCATGTTTAAATCTCCAAAATAAAAAGAAGAGGGGGTAATTATAGTCTCACTGCAATCCAAGAGTGCTTTTATTGAAATACTTCAGTTAGCATTTGATATAGTTAGTTACTCGTACTGTATGCTATATACACTGAATGAAAGACGACTGTCCTACAATGGAACAAATGCGTTTCCTCTGTGTTTTCATTCACTTTGTTATTTCTTATTTGATTTCGCTCACAGTGCATTCACACATGCTCACAGGTTACCTAATTCCCATTAATTACCACTACAGCGTAATTAACAGTCCATAGCCTCAAACCACCGAAACTGAAAAACAGAAGAAAATTAATAACAAAACACCCGTCAGCTATTTTTTGTGGTTTTATATCACACAACACATTCACTGACAATTAGTCAACAAACTAAACAAATCAAATTATATATACTCATTTACATATAAACAAAAGTTACTCAATAAGTCGTAGACTTACATAGTCAAGCTAAATCTCAACTGATATCAGTAAATATTTTGGCAAATATCTTCTCCTGTTAATATTAGCAAATCAACAACCCGAAAGGTTTCAGTAGCATCCATGTAAGATATTTCGGAGGTTGCTTTGATGCCGATAATAATATGTCTAGTTGTTTTAGCATTTATATTTTTTTTACGTTGTGTGCACAACAAATCAATAATGATGGTTTTTAGGTCTGAGTGGATAGTTGGCTTCACAATGACAGCCGTCTGTCACTCACGACACACTACCTCTCATAAGACGGCTGGACCACAAAGCTATTGATCCAGTTATCGAGGGTTCATACAGTTATTTTGAAAGTGGCTGTTGTAAAAATGCGCATACTATTGATTTTACAGGGGCAAAATCTAAATGTAGGACATTACATTCGACCATGCAAAAAGAAAATGCATCATGTTCTGTTTAAATAAAAACGTAAACCGAACGCCTGTATTTCACACAATTTGATATGTTTAAAGTATGGAATTAATTTAAAATGCTCAATTAAAACACACAGCTGTACAAATGGGTAAAATAAAAATCATATCCAGGATGTCCCCCAGCCCGAAGCTGCCTGGAGTAGGCCAAACTCCCCCGGTGACCCTGACCAGGATAAGCAGGTAGAAGAAGGATGGATGGATTGTTCTGGATTGTTCTGGATTGTTCTGACTACATGGGGCTTCTGCATGACATATAGTCTGTCGAATTCTAAAGGTGATTATTATTAGAATTCCTATGCTCTGAGTAAAATGTCCCTCACTTTGCCCTTAGAATATGCATGTATGGTTCAGCACGTCGCCCGCCATGTTCGCCCTGGGATAGCTCCGCTGTGATGTTTTATTGGATAAGAGCTAATGGACAAATAGGTGAATAGTTGGACTAATACCACAGTGTGGCATAGCCCTGTGCCCTACACTGCCTGGGAAAGCCCCTCCCCCAACCCCCCCGTGGTCCTGATCAAAATAAGCAGGTAGAAGACAGACGGGGGCATTTTATCATTTAGAAATTTGCTTTGAATATCCTTCATGATCACTTCACTTAAAGTCGACTTACTTCTACTGAACCTCTACTTTGCGTGTTAACTTCCGGACTCTCCTATATTATTCTCCAGTAGGTAGATCTCATCAGTAATATTCTGTAACTCGTCTATGCAATAAATAGCTGAGCGAAACAAAATCAAACACATGTCGTGCAAATGTTTATGAAGAGAAGGTCTACAGTGGTGGTATTTAAGCAGCTAATACGGGCTCTCATGAGGTTGTGGACTCCTTTGTTGCTAAAACACAACCTTTACTGCCTGCAGGCTGTCAGAGCGGGGCCTGGGAAACACAAACCCAGGTCTTTCTGAATCAGAAAGAAGGCCGCTGAACCACTTCTGTACAGTACTTGCCGCGTTTACAAGCAAGTGGGGGCATCGACAAGTCCGGCTAAGCGGCTAATCCCACGGTTTGGCGGAAGTTCGAAGGCAAAAATCAAAGAGGATGTCATAAACCAGGAAAAGCTTTAGGATGCGCTTCTTTGGTCGTTTGAGTCGATGCCATCGATTCGTTTAAAATCAGTTGGCTCGGAAAAACAATAAACTAGATTCTATTTTGTGTAATGCCTCTGGCAAAGGCCCTTTGGATCTTTATTTATTCATTTTCTTTACACAAAAGGGTAAGTGAGCACTTGGGGGCAGGGCCTCAGAGTGAGAATATTTTATTAATTTATTATCCGAATGATCTTGCAGCATTAATATTAATAGAACCAAATTGGATTTCATTTAGAAGGTGAAATAAATATGTGCTGTATTAAAAGTGAGAGAGGAGGAAATGTCATTAGCACTTAAAATAGCTCAGCTAAGACAGGAAGGCCGGTCACCTTTAGGGTAAGGATTCCTGCTTTTTTAATTCTTTAGAAATTTTTAACCTGAGACAACCTTTCTTTTATTATTTAGTTTTCTTTTGTGAAACCACGACCTGTAAATTATAGAAACCTAGCTGATATTAAGTCTAAGAGGAGTACACACCACATATGGATGTGATTTTGATATCTTTTGCGTTTCTTCTTGTGTTCGCTTTGATCTTTTTTCCTGTATTCTTTTTTTGCTTGTTTTTTTAGGAATCTCCATTTCCTATTATAAGAAAATGAATATGTTCTTATGTTAATCATTTATAAACTCATTTTTTGTCCATTAACTTTCCGACATGATCTGCATTGTCTGCTGTACACCCTGGATAGGATTCTGGTCCGTCAGATGGTGCCCATACAGCACACATTTTAGAGACATTAATTAGCTACGTGTATGTCCTTAGACTCCAGGATGCAATCCACATGGTACAGGGAAAGCATGCATTCCTATCTAAATGAGGACCTTCCATTCATTTCTATGGGAAAAACCCTAATCCCAACATGACGATCTTACCATGACCGCTACCCAGCCCTAACATAAGTAACCAAACAAAATATGAGATTTTTGGTTTTTTGATTGCATTCACAGATCTTTGTGGGGACCTGAAAAATGGTCCCCACAATGTCAAAATTACAGATTTTTATTACATTGGGAGGAACATTTGGTTCAGTGATCTGCTGACCTCATACAACCCTCCGCGCCTGCTTCGTTCTCAAGGCGCAGGATATCTGTTAGTGCCTAGGGTAGAAAGAGCTACGGCAGGCTGCAGAGCTTTCTCCTACAGAGCTCCTCAGCTGTGGAATGGTCTTCCATC
>JAODLD010000144.1:4232232-4265052 GCA_026781065.1 Mormyrops boulengeri
AAGCGCTTTGAGACAATGCAATGTTGTGAACAAGCGCTATACAAAAATAAATGTTGTTGTTGTTGTTGTTGTTGTTCCCACAATGTAATATAAACATAATACACACACACACACACACACAGCAGAGGTGGGGACTCTCAACCACAGAAATGTGAGGGCACAGTGCAACCAACTGAGCCAGACCAAAATATTCTGCCATGAGTTTTATTGCCGCTGCAGGATGGCTATTTATTGTATAGTGGGACAAGAAAGACCCCTGACAAACATATTGTGGCTGGATAGAAATAGACAGTGACAGAATTTACTAGATAGCATCAGCAGAAGCAGTCATCACTGGTCTGGCAGATTTGAGGCCATCAGACCATCTTCAGGCACCGATCAGTGTGATGGCTGACATCTGCCGACGATGTTAACTTCAGCCCTGAAAGGGTGCTGTGAACTCTGATCAGAGATACAGACCCAGAAACAGAAATCCATTCTGCTGCCATGTGGAGATCATCAGTGTCCCGGGCCCCTGGGGGTCTCCCTTGTTCTGAAGGTTTTGCATGGATGCTCCCGTGATGTGACTTTACCTGACCGCAGAACCTAAAACGAATTATCAGAAATCTCCTAAACTGGGGATTCCAGACTGGGTGTTACACATTACAGTAAAAACTGTTTAAAGTACACATATTTGCATTAAGAGAGAGAGAGAGAGAGAAAAATCAGAGGCTGATCTGAATGTCCCTGTTGGCAGAGCCCAATGTTTAATCTCTGAACAAGGTGGTACCATTTCTGTCTCAAACAATGAGGAGCTTTTAACTTGCCCGTCACCTGCCAGCCGATACCCAGAAAAATTTAAATTAAAATGCTCACACTATTTTTTTTTGATCCCCCAGACACTGCATTTGAGAGACCTCAGAGTCCTTTCCACGTGTAATGTTGCTCTTCAGGTTGTTCAGTGGCATGCTTTTTAATTGGGAGTCCCTCGCAGCTTCTCTGGACCACGCATCTTAAGTCGCGTCCCATTAGAAGACAGTTCATGAAAAAGCGACTTTTTCAGCAATAATTTTAATCCAACAACAATCTTACACAAAACCCACTGTGGCCCAGATACAGGAGCACATGCAAAGCACACGCCACACGCCACACGCCACGCACATGCTGACTGCTTACTCGGCATTTTTGAAGCAAGGCATTAAAAATAAATTCCTCCGTTTCTTGATAATGTTCGGTTTTGCTGCCCCGTCCTTGTTCTTTTTGCTTGCTTAGAAATGTCAGCATTTGAGCATGTTTCTTTAAATTATTGATCCCGAAACTGCTTCATCAAAACGCCCTGTACTACATGGGCCTGGCATTTTCTAACACTGAATTTACCGAGAAGTGACACTAATGTGTTCATGTCATCGGCACTTGTTTACAAATAGAGGTGAGTCAGGCTTCTGGCCTTAAATCCAAAATGTCCACACGCTGCCTGAAAGCACTGATGAGAAGGGAAGCCAAGTTAAAAAATGTATGAAGAACACTGCCGTTTTTTTTTTGCTCTCTGTTGAGAAAGAACAGAAGGCTTTCTCACTACCCAGGGAGAACGGAGTTCAAATAGTTTGAAGCTGCAGGAGCACATCTGAGAGGGATATTCACAGTTCAAGCCTACAAGGCAATTCCTCGCTCTGTCCCAGGTGAGAACACTCAAAAAGAAATGAAGCGGAGGACCCAATTTGCTGAGTTTTGTACAATAGACATGCTTTCTTAAAGTCATGAGCTCAGTGATTTACACAAGACAGATGAGCCTGGCCTGCGAGTAAAACTACCCAAGGATGACTACTGTACATATCCCCCTTCCCACCTTCCATACTGAACAGAAGGCTGATATTCTTGCTTGATTTTTACACGATATTTACACAATTTATGTCCACTTGGTTGCTCGCCAAAACACCTGTTATCGTTTGATAATGTAAGATCACTCTGATTCTTAGGATGGACCTTTGCCTTGGATCACTGTCCATAAATGCTACAAGAACTACGAGAATTGTCCACAAGTGAGCTTTGCTAATATTTGTTTTTGTTTGGAAGGGTTTCAAACACAGTAGCTCCGTTTGAAGAATAATAAAAACAATGATAAAGAATTATGCTAATAAGCTTTGTTCGGATTGTGTGTTAGGTGCCAAGAATTTTTCAGCAGACTTTTTGCAGATTAATGCAACATTTTCTTACATATTGATTTCCCACTAAGTTTGAGTAGTAATGCAGTGCTTGCATTTTTTAAACAAAATTTTCTCAGCTCACTCGAACCCTCTGGGTACATTTACCACTACCAGGGAGCAAAATTTCCAAGTATGTCTCACTGTGACCTACAGGAAGGCATGGTTGGACATCTAATCTGGCTCAGAACCAATCTGGCCTACTGTACATCACCTCACAAGCTTGACAATCATGCCCTTCATTCAAGAGGCATAGTTCTGCAGTTCACACCACATTATGTACCACGTTGGTATTGCTAGCTAGCTAATAACTCTCATCTCAGTATGCACAATAATAATTGATGACATACAGTCTTTAAGTTCTCAAGTTTTAAGTGTTGTTAACTTCATGGTAAGTACATTATCAGTTCTTTGCCTACTTATAGTTTGGTAATTAGTAGGCTAGACAGTTCGCTAACTAATGGAAACGTATGACTAGCAACAAAACATTCGCATACAACCACGTGTCCCATTAGTGTATCTAACACAAACGTCAGATTTTTTTATTGCTGATATTTGAGTAGGTGGGGTGGACTCTATGTGGGCCAGGTTGGATGACTAACTCCACCTTCCCCCAGGCCGCAGCGAGAGGCTTCTCAAAATTCCAGTTTCTGGGTCCGGGTGTCGTGCATGTGTTCTCCCTCTGTCGTGTGGGTTTTATCTGGGTATTCTGCCCACTATCTACAATTCAAAGACCCGATATTTAGCTGGACCGACGACTTTAAGTTGCCCTTCCTAATTCTGCATGTAAATGTGTGTATCTCTGTAGCTTCTGGCTGCCCTGACATGGTCTGACATCCTGTTCAGGCTGCACCTGTCTCGCACCCAATTTTCTCTGTGATAAACTATGCATTACCGCTTCCATAATTGGATGAAGAGACGCTGAACATAAAGGAGAGGGGATTGTGGGTAATCGTGGAGCAAGAACAGGAAGTTCATCTGTCATTTTCCATCTTAATTTTCCCGTACATCTCTAGTTTACACAATCTAATCTACATTTGATTTATTTAGCAGACGGTTTTATCCAAAGTGATACCCGATGGAGAAGGGCAGGGTCTGCTAGCCCCTGGAGCAACTGGAGGGTAAGGGTCTTGCTCAATGGCCCAACGGTGACATCACCGTGCCAATTCTCTCATTTCAACCAACAACCTTCGAACCACTGACATAGTGTCGTAAACCGCTGAACGACACACCATTCACACAGTAATATACTTCACAGCAACTCAAGAAGAACCAGATGAACACCATCCATACCTGAATCAATGTCTCTGTCTTTGAAGCACCTTCAGACCCTTGGCTAATTTAGACACCCTAAAGATTTTAAAATAAATACTTGTACAGATGTTTTGGCCACTCTGGAAGATAGGGCAGTGTCAGCTTCCAGGCACACCTTGGATATTTGATCAAAGACGTTCTCTAATCACACATGAGACAGCAGAAATACCACCCAAGGGAGGTTCCGGAACTCTTTTTTTTTTATGAAATCAAATATAGCTTGTGAGTGATTTATAAGATTCTTAAACATTGCATTATAGGTATAATGTGAGGTTCCAAAAACTTTTCCTATGTGCCATGAGGCAAATGGGTCCATTTATATTGCAATTTCATTCAATAAACACTCATCAGAATACTTTTGTTTCATATTTCCCTCACACCAGGTGTAATGGTATTCCGAATTTCATGGAGTCCTGAAAATCTTGAGCTCCAGACATTGATTTCTATGGTTTTGGAATGCCAAAATGCTGGCAGCTCACCCAAGGCTGAAGATGGATCTTTGAACATCCACCTCGGAAAAAAAACCCTATCAGCATCACAAATTATATTATGTACTTAGCATTGAGCCAGACTGAAACATGCTCCTTGTGTGCTGAATAATGCTGCGGGCAGTATGGGCTGTACTGAATACTGTGGATTTTCCTGTAGGCCCGTCTTTTTGAGGGAAAAAAAGAAAACAACTTCTGCATAGACATCTTTGGTGCATTTCTGTAACTAAATCTGAATAATGTGTAGCATGTGTGTGTGTGTGTTTCAGAAATGGCAGACATTTTATATTGATACACACAAACACACACACGCACACATATATCTGTCATTTCTAAATTCACTTTTAAGCCCTCACACTTATAATTTCAGATTTTTTAATTATACAATTATTGATGCCTGGGATACGACGATGTCACGATGTTAAATATTTTTAATAGAACAGAATGACACACTTATGATACTTTAAGTGTATTAGCCTTATTTATCCATTGTCGTATCACGGCTGAAACCAGTTTTAATACAAATAAATGAAATTATTTTTTCTTTTATTGTTGCTACAGTAGCAGTTGCCATTTCCTCATTTGCCTGAGCAACAGATGTCATGCAGCTGTTTAAAACAATAGCTGCAATTAGGATATGATGGTGCTACATGTGGCTACATTTTAAATGCAAAATTATTGAAAATTCAAACGTGAACAGAGGAAGATCAGGCTACTTAGTACATTGAATTTCCACCCAAACCATCCAAACGGTCTCCACCTCGTCATTTACATGCATCAGGAACAATCTAATAAATTTACGAAGATGATAATCAGAACAAATTCAATTTCTCTCCGAACTATAATTCAATTGAATGACAGACTAAACATTTAAGGAAAATTTAAAATACCTCCAGCCCATGCCTACAGCAGACCACTGACTGACATCAAAGAAAAAGAAATTAAGAAGTAATAAGGTTTCTTACTTCTATTTTCAAAATATTTATAGTCATTATACTTAACATGTAGTCTTCAAAATCAAAACAGAATCACGATGGTAAAACATCATGTATAAACAGCTTCGGCTGGAGACGAGTTTTCTTTTGTTCCGATAGATCCCCTCGCTTATTTCACAAAATCATTCTCCTTAACTTAGATGTCAGTTTTAAAACAGTTTTTATGACTAATTGTGAAAGAAAATAAACTCATGCGAATGTTGAAGGACTGCATCAGAAATAAATGAGCTGTAACAGATGGCTCGTCTTGCTGAAATTAAAAACTTCCATTTATCTTTTGATTGTGCAGTGGTAATTTTCAATGCAAACAGCGTCAGTCTATAGAATGACAGCTCCGAACTATACTGACTGTCAACAAAAAGGACTGGCAGGCAGTTTGCTACAAATGTGTAATTCCTGCAGGTCTGTGTTCTGATTTCTGTCCTGTGGGAAACGAAAATCACATTCTGAAAAAAAGAGTAAACCAGAACAAACATCATGTTTTGTGTTTTAAGGTGTTTTTAATTGTAGACACACTTTAATTATTCTTTTTTCATCCTTCCACATCCACAGCACTGTTTCGTGGCTTGTACTTTTTACAAAAATATTATTTGTAAAGGGGTGTGGGGCATATTTTGCTGCTATAAAATTAATTCCCATTTTGAGGTATTGTCAGGATTGAGAATTGCTCTGACCCCTACTTGATCTCATCAGTTGAAATGAAGTTGTTCACTGAACTGGAGAAGACAAAGCTTTAGTTCCAAGAAATTAATCAACTCCATCCACTCCTGCACAAGGCCTGGAAAGGAGAGCCATCAGCTTGACCCTGTGGGGCTCGGAGATCTCTCTGCCAATGAAAGGCATCATTCCTGATGTATAATATACTAAATTATAGGCTCTTAAATTATATTTTTCATGATACGTGTATTTCCTGATTAGCGTGCCATGTTTCATAAACCACGCTGTACATTCCGGCGCTATACTCTATATTGTTGTTTCTCTGTAGCAGCGTGTGCAGAGTAAACCATGAAGATCTTACAGTCTATCACATACACTACATGTTAAAAATGCCGTGTCAACATTATAATTGATTTATTTAAAAACTATTTTCTACCTGGGGCAAACAAATCCCAGACTAGAATGAGACTAGATTTCAACAAATACTAAACTGCTTAATTTTTCTTAATGTATCTCTTTGATACTTCGGCTTCTGATATTTGAGAGAAATATTAAAACCATCCTCAACCAGAGGTCAGCTCAAATCCTAGAACTCTCAGAACACCGAATTCAAACAGGTGACCATGACCAAACCCCAAAAAGAACTGCTTCCCAGTGAGCTTACAAAGATTGATGATTGATATCAGGTGTGTGTGATTACAGAATGGAACCATCTGGAAAGTAGGTGTGGCCAGGGAGGACAACCATGTCTGTGGCAGGTAATTTGTGAACCGGATTATGGACTGAATGCAACCTCAATAAGTATGTGAAACACAACATGATAACACTTTCTATGTATGCCATATCTGTAAGAATCTATGAACCCATTCATAACACATTATAAGGTATTCATAAACCATAATAAACATGGCAAAATAGCTATAAAAAGGTATAACACATAATAGCAGGGATGTCAAACTCCAGTCCTGGGAGGCCAGTGTCCTGTGTAGCTTAGTTCTTTCCCAGTTCCACCACAACTGATTTCGCTCAAGAGCTGTGTGGTAATTAGCAGGAGGAGGTGCAAGCAGTTGAATCAGGTGTGTTAAATAGAGGAAACCCAAAAATGTGCAGTGTTCTGCCCCTGCAGGACTGGAGTTTGACACCCCTGCATTATAGGCATGCTTATTTTTGCATTATGAGTGCTTCATGAAGCTTTCATCCATAATGCATTATAAATAGCTTCGTAATGCAGCACAAAGCATCCTTAATTCTTATACCCACCCTTATAATGCATTATGAAGGTGTCTATAGTGCATTATAGATGACAGCTTCATTGGAGCTTGTGAAGTATTATAATCAATACTATAATGCCTTATGACTGTCAATAGAAGATGCTATAATGCTTTATTAATTCTTATACTGACCATTATAATGCATTATGAAGGTATCTATAATGCATTATAAATGACAACTTTAAGCAAAGTGTTACCCACAACATATATGCAAAAATAGGGGAAATGTACCAGACTCAAAACTGATTTATGGTATGCCACAATAAATTATAAGGTGTTATGGAAACAGCACTCACTTTTGGGCTAAAAACATTGGAATTATCGTAAATCCATAATTTAATCCCTTTAGTTGAATGAGGTATATTTTTAATCATGTTGTTAAAGCGGCATTGGAATCTTGAACATAAGTAAGTTATTATGAATTTTTTAGTTTTAAGGATTCTTCGTACAACAGCCAGCTTCTTGTGAAATAAATAATATAAAATCTTTTAAGGAGATCAGTGACGTATGCTGGTGCAAAAAGAAGTATTTAAGTGTTTCACTTTAAACCTCACAGATGTGCAGTGTGGGGAGGCAGGTATCAAACTGATATACTACACTTCAGGTCTGCCGAAAGTTCTTGCACCTGCATTTTGTACCAGTTGGAGAGACGTCAGGGCAGCACTCGAACCGGCAGATAGTGAAGCTTTCCAATAATCTAATCTTGAAGTAATGAAAGCATGAAGCCACTTTTCAGCATTACACAGAGAGTATATTTTTTCTGACACTGTCTATATTCTACTAGAAAAACAGTCCATATATCCAGTGTGGCAGTAAGATGTTTCTGGCCAGTTGTAACGCCGAGGTCTTTCACTGTACTATCAGCAGTAACATAGGCTCGACTTAATGATGGGACATGTATATCTAAATGACTTATAGCTTACTAATATCCTAGTTGTCTGGTCTGAGTTCAACAAAAAATGAAATACTGTGGAGAATGTCTCTTATACAAGCATCCGGAGGGTTGTAATATTTCACAAGGCATGAGAGAGAGAAACTCTCGTACTTGCAGGTTATTGGTATGCAGTGGTAATTAACACCATACTTGTTAACAATACCCATAAGGCTTTGTGGGTCCAACACAGACCCCTGTGCCAGGCCTTAACTTTTTCAGAGAGAGTGCATTGGATACTTGGATACATTTATCTTAACAAGTTGATAAAAACTTTTTCTTATTCAACTCAGATCTGAAGAAAGAAGGGGTCCATTTAGTACATTGATAAGGCCTGTTTCCGTGTGATTGTCTCTTTGCCCGGATGTTGTCAGACAGCACGCTCAAGTTTTTTTGAAAAGTGAATAAAATAACAGCCTGAAACGGTGGGGTGAATTTCATGAAGACACAATAATCAATTAGTTATCAAACATACTCTTCCTTAAACATTAGAGTCACTTCTCCATTTCTATTGTAGCTGTCTAGTGCAATGTCAGGGAAGCCAAGACTCCTTAGTTCTTCGCGATATCACACGATATTGGGTACATTATACCGAAGAACCAGTTTGAAATGGTTGAAATAATCATACAACAATACATTTGGGCTGAAAGTCTTCTACTTTCATATCAAAGAATGATATGCTTCAGAATCACCAAAGAGTAATCGATGCTTATTCTTTTAAGCAAAATTGAAACTTACAGATTAATATTTTTAAATAACACATTTTAATACATGTATACATAAGATTCACACAATTCTGATGTAGATGTTGGTGCACATAGTGGATGTACGACGTAATTCATTACAAAACAAATGCTTCTTTGTTGTCTGTCTTGCTAGTGTCATGTAAATTAAACGCTACTAGCATTACTGAAGGACAATAACATTATGATTTTTCTTTATGTATTCATTATGCTATCCATTTTCTGTGCATGTGTATGTCTGTTTCTGCATGTGCATGTCAATTGCATGTGGTTCAAGTCAAGACAATAATTATTTTTTGTTCTTTTTTTTTGTAATTAAACACCTTCAACCCCTTTTAAACAATTCATAAAGATAAGAAGAATGACTTATGTGACTGCCCAGGAAACCTTCAAATGCTTTATAGTCAAATCCATAGACAAATATCTTGATATTTCGCAGTGCCTGGGCCACTATCATTTGGCAGTTTGAGAGAGCTAAGTTAATGTCATTATCTCTGGCTGTGGTACAGTCTTCATTGTGCTAGAAGCCCTACATTGTTTAGCAATAGGCTAGTTGCTTTGTGAACTCCTTTATTTGGGTGTTCTTGATACTCATATGTGAGGCTGCTTTTGTAAATAGTTTGGAAAAAGAAGGGAATTTAAGAACCAGTTATTTTTTTGGCTTCACATAATCTCGCCCATATCATTCACCAACTACTATCAAAACAAAGTTAAGATTGTAAACTGTTATTGTATCCCAGAGCATTAGAGTTTGCAAGACCCAAACCCAAGTGCAGAAAAAGGATGGTTTCAACATCACTGCATGACTGGATTTGGTTGAAATGGATGTCCACGCTTTTAGAACTTCCCAGCGATGTTTCCAGCTGGAAAGTCTTAATCTCACAGCTAAAAACTTTGAATTCCAAAGCTTTTGTCTCAGTTTCTTCACAGGATCTTAGATTATATGTCCTCATATACTTTACTCAGTTGATTACAGACTGCTGTTGGGAAGATACCAAGTTACTTCAAGTACACTACAAAAACACTTTGCAATAGGCCACTTTTGGCATATAGCTGAAATGAAAGGAAATTTGAAGATTTGAAGGGTCTCTCTCCTTTTTGCCCAAAGAGCCAGTTTTTTGTCATATTAACCAACGTCTCTGTACGAAACATTAGGACCCAACATTTTACCTGCCTTCCTCTTGAAATGACAGTACTTAAGAACCTGTTGTGAAAATAATACCATGTACTTACACTGAAGCGTTTGAACCAGAAATCTATTCATTACAGGCAGAGTAACTTAATTATTACACTAACTGAACAATTTAAGCAGAAAATAGTTTTATACACTGGAGTTTATGAACCATATCTCGGCACTAAGTGTCTCATTTACATTCTCTTTTTCTGTTTTTTAGTTTTAATAGAGCTGTATAAGCTCTATTATGTAGAACTATCTATAATTACATAAAAGTGCTTTTCTATTCAGAGGAACAAAAGTAACTCTAAAGAACCATAATAATATAAAAAGACACATCTTGATCTTTATTGAATAGAAGGCATGAGATGCTTGCGTCTTCGTTTTTCTTTCCCCCTGCTTCAGTATACGGAGTATTTTAAGACTTCATGTACTGCCAAATCTGTTTCACTGTGTGTCATACACACCATTGTCGAAGTACTTACAAAGGCTGCAGATTATGTCTCCCTCACTGGGCATTACAGTGTTTTCTGTCTGCTTTATGCATTATTCATGCTGAAAATTAATTGTCAGAGTTAGGGGGAAAAAAACACAACATGTATTTTGTTCTAGGCAACAGCTTTTTTTTTACCTAAGAAATAATTTACTGTTTCCATTCCCCAAAGACTCTATGTTGACCTTCCAGAATTTCTGAATGTTGCCTTTAAGATTTTACAGAAAAAGCTCACTAAGGACTGTTAGAAGTTACTTATTTTATCTGAACTGTCATATTTTCTTAGAACTGTATTTTATTTGAAGATTTGTCATAGGAAAGTGTACATCTGTTCATGGTGAAATAAGAATAATTAATCCATTCATTGTACTGACATACAAGGTTATCCTCTTTTAAGCAAAAAGAAAAATAGGAGATTCATTGACCTTGGTATAATGTTGAGCTTCCTTGACTTTGGCTTAAATATAGTGCATGAATAGCAAAAAAAGTCCAAAATCCATAAGATCCATGATGTTTTTGTCTTCCACTTGCGTATTTTACGGTTATATATTTTTAACCTAATAAATATTTATAGAAAACAGCTGTGCGCATGCCGGTGAGATACAGCATTTGCTTTCAGCTGTGTTTAATACCAGAAACATTAACATTTGATAGCCTATTAAGAATGAGGTTAGAATGCTTAGTCTTCGTAATTCCTCATTTGACGGCGAGGCTTACAGCAATTAACATGTTTAAATTAAATATTTAACAATAAGCAGTCATATTAGTGGGAAACTGGTGAGCGGAGCTGAGGTGAATGTGACTGCATTTGAATGTCGGTGGCTCTCGTCTTGAAGTCTCCCAGGGATTCGGGATGTGAAGTGCTGATCGTCGCGTCGCACTGATAAGCAAAATATTTCCAGACCGTAAAGAATTCCATGGTGTGTGAGAGGGATAAACCGCAATCTGCAGCCGCACACTGAACTTGACTGCTCGTATTTGCATTGGAAATCAGGTGGAAGTTACGCTAAGCTCTCCATTACAGTCTCATGTATGTGAAAGGTCTTCCCCCTTCATTTGAATATGGCCTCTTGTGCATGTGAAAAATCACATTAAAAGAGAGACATTTCATTTCATGAGAATGCATCTTTTTAAAATACAGAGTCTTCCAGGGCAAAAGGTATAAATGTGATATAAGGATCATGGACGAAGTTCTTTCCTGAAGCATAGACGAACAGGGTCATGTATATTACAGGCAATTTAAGAGGAATGCCGACTTGAGTTTAATGTGGAATTAGACAAGTACACATTGTGTTATTTCGAAAATACATATTAGTATGTTTTGAAAAGTAATTGGGAAAATACACATTATTATGGTGATACATCATGTAAAAAATAACATAATAATACAATACATTTACATAAATGCAATCATTATTTAATTACTAGATACTTATTTTTAAAAGACACTTGCCTCTGCACTAAAATTGTTGCCACACACACTAATATGCTACTCAGCTACCACCAGTTTTATCACGACACGCGAACAGTTAACCCTTTCGACCCTGTCCATTTTTGAGTGTTTTTCTATCCATTCTGTCTATTTGATTTTAGGCTTATTACATGGTATGTACATGATATGATGTACATATGCTATATGTGTTTGTTTTCAAGGACATTCTGGGCTGCTCAGATATGTCATAATTTGATGTGTAAATGCTGGCATAGTTTTGATATCATCCTTTTTATGAGGAAAAAAAACTGCTTGCGCAATTTTTACATAATATAAAATTTGCAGGAACTACAAATATAATCTTGTAAATGTTGAGATTAGAGTCTCTATGATGTGGGAATGCAGGGGTTTCATTGGGGACCTTTCTATGGCTTAGTATTCTGAAAGAATGCATGGTTAGTGCCAGGCAGAATGAATATTTTCGATTTTGTATCCATTTGGTAGCAGTTTTAGAGTCCAATGCTGAATATTTATTGCTATGGTTTTTCCGCCTATATATGCTATGATTGGTGAAAGTGAAAATTGAGAATGAAACTTTTAGTTGGCATTTTAGCCTCAAAGAACAAACCAATGCTGTAGCTCGTAATTGTGTTTACATGTGGGAGGTGTTACGTGACGGGCGCATGCCGTTTCAGCTGTTTTGATGGAGCTCGACATCAAACATACATATACAAATTTTTGTGAATAACTATTATGAAAATATCAAGTAATTGTCTTCCTAATAAATAGAATGCTGTGTTTTGTTATTTGTAGTAGAACTCAATTTCTGGGTGTTTTTCAATCCCTTTATTTATAGGCTTATAATAAATAAATTATAAAATAAATATGTTTTTCCCCAAAGGGTAGTATGTGGAATCAAATATATACTTTGTTTTTGTCTCTAATGTGAATAATATAATTTTTTTATGGAGCATTAGGTGTGCGTTCTGCTGGAAAATGTTTAAAATATATGCCTTGTTGCACACAGGATTACTCTGGAATACATTAGCACACAATGTAACAACTTGGACGACTGGATTGAGTAAGGTCTCTGGATTCCAACGATATGCGACTGATGTCTGTGTGTTATATCTATCCAAGTTACGAACCTGAGATTAATGGGTGCGAAAAACTGACACATTTTGCATTTGTCAGGTTCTAAATGTTTAAGAATATATAACTCTATTAAGAGGGTGTGCTGACATAAACAATAGTCATGGAATCAGGCAGTTTTCACAAAAAAGATACTTATGGGTTTTTTGATTGATTACGAACCCTCCTCCAGTACTGATTTTATGGCTAGTAGCTCCCCATTAGATACATCAGTTTTTCTCTGCAAGAGATACCTGACAAGAGAAAAAGGCTCATGGGTAGACTTTCACATGCTATCCCGCCTCCACATCTGAGGTACCCACCTCCACCACAAACACTTTCTCAGGGTCCAAGAGTTCAAGGACTGGAGCCAAAGTGAACATATTCTTTCCTGGAACGAGGACAGAACAGACCTGTAACTTATGTGGATCAGCGTTGCCACTACAGATTTTGGGCTCCATGAAAGCATGTCATACTGGGCCCCCAACCCAGACCAATCAAATTATGTGAAAAATTTTTACGGGCCTTGGAATTGTCCTAACTCCCCTCCCCCCACACCCTGCCCCCCTTGGCATCTTTGATGTGGATTAATCCCCAATTCATACAGATCCAAAATATACCCAAGGGAGGACACTGTGAACACATGGAACTCAATTTTTTCTGACCTAACATACTCATTCTCTAACAAATGTTACAAAATTTGACTTATACATCCCATTACCATATTAGGATATTGACTATGTGAAGAAGGACATCCGCTTTATGGACAAAAGTATTGGGACACATCTCTTAGTCATCGAATTAAGATGTTTTATTCAAACCTATTGCCACAGGTGTATAAAATCGAACACCTAGCCATTCACTCAGGTTTACAGACATTCGTGAATGAAGAGCTCAGTAAATTCAAGCATGGTACTGTCATAGGATGCCACCTTTGCAATAAGTCAGTTCATGTGGGAAATTTATTCACTGCTAGATATTCCAGTGGTATTATTGCAAAGTGGAAGTGTTTAGGAACAACAGAAGCTCAGCCACGATGTGGTAGACCATGCAAAGTAACAGAGTGGAATCACTGAGTGCTAATGCACAAAAGTCGCCAACACTATATTGACTAAACTGCTGAGTTACAAATTCCCTCTGGCACTACCCCCGGCATAAGAACTGTACGCCGGGAGCTTCATGGAATGGGCTTCCATGGCTGAGTAGCTGCATACAAGCTTCAGATCGCCGAGCGCAATGCCAAGAGTTAGATGGAGTGGTGTAAAGTATGCCACACTGGACTCTGGAGCAGTGGAAATGTGTTCTTTGGAGTGACAAATCACACTTCTCTGTCTGGCAGTCTGATGGAAAAGTCTGGGTTTAGTGGATGCCAGGAGAATGTTACCTGCCAGACTGCATTGTGCCAACTGTAAAGTTTGGTGGAGGAGGGATAATGGTATGGGGTTGTTTTTCAGGGGTTGGGCTAGGCCCCTTAGTTCCAGTGAAGGGAACTCTTAATGCATCAGCTTACCAAGACATTTTGGATAATTCTATACTCTTACCTTTGTGGGAACAGTTTGGGGAAAGTTCTTTTTTTGTTCCAGCATAACTGTACCCCAGTGTGCAAAGCATGGTCCATAAAGGCTTGGTTGGATGAGTTTGGTGTGGAAGAACTTGACTGGCCCACACAGAGCCCTGACCTCAACCCCACTGAACACCTTTAGGATGAACTAAAACAGAGATTGTGAACCAGGCCTTCACATCCAACATCAGGGCCTGACCTCACTTCATTCACTTCTAGATGAATGGGCAAACATTTCCACAGACAAGTACAGGTACACTGGAATTCTTTAGTTTTTACGTATCCCATCGTGCTATGCTTTGAGACATATACATACATGTCCAATTGACAGCAAACTCGGGTCAGCTGTATATCTGCCATCCCTGGAACATTTCAGGGGGTTAAGGACCTTGTTCAACGGCCTAAAGGGGATGTGGCTACTCTGCTCTGGACCTCTTTGATATATTCTAGAGTACATCATCGCCTGGAACATGGAGGAAACATTCACCAACCCAAAAGGCATCACCAAATATTCATAATGCTTGATAGTCATATGGACGGCAGCTGCAAAGACCCAACTTGATGAAGAATTAGTTGACTAAACTCTCTCATCAGGTGATGGGATCAGTGACAAGAGATAAAAAAATTGTTTTTGGTTTTCATTTGTAATTTTATCAAGGCCTTGGTAATCTTTACAAGTGCACAAACTTTCATCCTAGCCTCCATAGTGCATATACAGGAGTAATAACATGGGCCACTTCGGAAATTTACCTGTGGCTCAATCAACCCAATGGTTGTGTAAATGGAATCTGTATAATCTTAGGGTTAGTATGTCCGAAGGGGTGCAAATAACTAACTTCACCCATACAACAAATTAATACCACGCATGGTTTCAGTAATCAAACCATTACTTAATCTATGCCCCAAATGGGCAACATCTTAAATGATTCATCAAACAGATACCCTTCAGACCTATAATTGATGAAACATTACACAGAAATTTCAGCATCTCTGATACTGAAACATGCAGGGAGTAGGAGTTGCAAGGAATGACTATTTTGGAGAACCATTCCAATTGCTCTGTAATTATTCTTCATTTCCATGATTGTAAGTTTTGGCTGGAACTTTCAAGAACAGACACAGACGCTTCTCTACTTATGAATTTCAACTTATGAACTTTCAGACATACGAACGAAGACGACTGTAAGTCCAAATTGTGTTCATTGGGCTCCCGTTTCCTGTCCGCAACATCATCTTTTTTCTGCACACCAATTCCGCCTGGTATGACTTGTGGCCGCTACTCCCGCCACGCAGCAGCATAGCATGCGTACTCCCAGCATCCCAGTTCTTTGTACTTGCGACACCCTTAAAATGATGTCGAATAACAACTTACGAACGGCCATTCAGAACGTAACTCGTTCGTAAGTAGAGGACCGTCTGTACTTTTAATTTAATGACCGGGTTCCATTCCTGCGACTAGGTTGTTAAGCGAATTGGTTGATAAGAGAAGAGCCGCCCCTTACTGATATTTCAAGCATACTGTACTGGTAGTGGGCTTGTGTCAACCATCTTTAGATATTTTAATATCATCTTTGCACCGCTATAACATGTTTAGTATATTTATCAATGTTTATACTGTAGTATACTGTATACTGTAATAAACAGAATAGATTAAATCAGCTCTAATATACATTACTTAGGTTTGCATACCGTAAATACAGGTAATCAGAGATTGCTAGTGTAGTGAATACTGAGCAACTGTGGGACCGAGACTGAGACTGAGATGCAATGAGATGTGATGCTTGACACTGAGAAGCCGCGCTGCTGTTTCCATGACCAAAGTTCTCGTACAGCGTACAATAGTGACTGGTTGGAGAGCTGGCCGTAAGTCAGGGTGATCGTTTAACGTAATCGTTGTTACGTGAGGAGTGTCTGTACTCAGAACTGAAAGGAGCCTGAGTGGGGTGCATAGCTGAAGCAGTTAAGCAATTGCAATGGGTATCATAAAAGACAAGGTCTTGGAACTAAATGAGGTCAGGGGAACAACAAAGCAGAGTAAATAAAAATATCAAACCACAAGCAGTACAAGAGAACCAGAGATCAGAAACAGATTACCAGAAATCAGACTGAGTAGGAATAATGAAAACCCAAAACTTAGCAAGATGCATTAATCAGCTAGAGGATGACCTTGCCCCAGCAGCTAACTGATTAAATGGATTTTGTATCGGACGTCACAGCTAACACTGATATTTTGGATGCAACTTTTTCTTTTTTACTTTTTTTTTTACTCATTGCTGTTACAAATGTAGTTAGGGTTTTGTTCATTGTACTATTTAACACCTTTACTGTCATTTCACACAAACTGTCCTAAGGGCAGCATTCATAAAGAAGCTAGGTTACGACTCTCTGTGTCCCGACCCTAGACCTAATGTCTGTGATGTGTTATTTATGATATTAATAAGGACAATTATGGACAACTCGTACCTATGAACAGACTGCCATAAATGCTGTCATATTAAATATCTGAGTTAAAAATGATAAAATGGTTCGTAATAACGCACAAATCCAACCCAAGAAGAACCTGGGATAGGACACCTAAGTATCACAGACTGCTGTGCCACAGGAGGAATCAAACCAAGTTGTGAGTAGTGAAGCCTCTGTGCCACCATCAAAGACGACGTGAACCAAAGAATTGTAAAGTTCATACACTGTAATTGTGGGAAATAATGAACACAGTGGATGTGCATATAAGGAGCTTTTAAAAGGGTGTCAGTTTAGTGCGTGTTAAGTATTCCCACCAATGCAGGTGGCCATTGGTCAAAAATAATATCAAATATATTTATAGATATATTTGAATATAAATATAAAATAAAAAACTGTGTAAGAGATGTATGAGCCAAGGGATTTGTCACATTGAGAAAAATAATGGGGGACTCAGAATAGAGCTCTGGGGCACTGCTTTGGAAAGTCTAGAAGGCTCTGAGGAGGAATGTTGCCATTGGACATCATATAAACAGTGACTAAGGAGGAAACAATCGAACTGAGGGCAGCACCAACAACATTCATCTGTAGGCCTATAGTCACATGGTCCATAGAGCGAGAGTGTCTTAATGAAGGTGCATCAAATATGTCATAAGGAGCAGCGACCGTTGTATGAAGCCTCATGATTTTCATGCATATAGCCTTAAGGACTCAGCCTTAAATGTCAGCGTCTCGTATAATAGGAAAGATGCTTCTCGACTTAAACATTCGTTTTGTCCGCATTGTTAAGCAACTTATGTTACTTTCCAGCTACATGCATTTTAATTTATCATGATTGTTCAATACTGTTTGATTTGCTTTTGTAATACGCATATGTAATATTTAAAATAGTAAACAAAAAAAGATGCTCAGAAAGATTTTGTCAAATGCAAATTATATCTGGTGAAAACAGGAGGATTACCTTATGTGTTTTATTAACTATAATATGTTTTATTAATAACAACAGCTCATATGTAGGGAGGCTGGTGATATTTGTTGTTTCATTTTAATTTGATAACAAGATGCAAGCAACTCGTGACATTTTTATGTATTCTTGGCAAAATGTTCTGCAACAGAGCAGATGGGAAGGTAAAAACAGCAAAAGAAGATCCCAGGAGATTAAATAACAAAAAAATATATATATATATAAAATATAAAAATAAAAACGTAAAGGAAAATAACATGAGCAATCTAAAAATCATCATAGATGATAAAATACTTCGGACAGTATGATTAATATTTTACACATGACTGAAGATTTCCATTCTGGTTTTATTCTTAGTGTATTTAAACATTTGGTATACATTAACAAAATGTAAAATGGACAGGATATGTTACGCAGTCACAGGTTCAGAGTATGATAAAGGGTATTTGCTTCTTTTTCAGCAAATATGGGGGTAAACCCAATATAGTGTTTTAACATTGTCTGCATCCGGTTGTAGATGTACAAGCACACGACTGCGTAACTTTATACTTTGTGACAAGGGTTACGGGCTCATAGCGGAAGACTTCATAATATCTTTTTTTTAATACATTATTAGAGTTCACTTACAGGGCTATGCATTTATTCATTTAACAATGCATCTATTTATTAACAAAATAATTTTCTAGAATGCAACACTAATAGAAAAACCAACCAGTGTATAAAACCCTCGCCTTACATTTTCAAAAAGTGATTTAAAGCTGATTTTGTAATGGCAGAGAATTGCATAAAACTGTGTGAAATTGTGCAGATAATAAGTTAAATCTCTCAACATGAAAAGATAATTGCTCTAGAAATTAGCTGTACCTGGGGTTTATTCGTTTGGTCATGGCTAGTTTCTTATATAGTGATGATATGATATTAGAGCTAATTAAATCAGGTCAGAGTTGCTGAAGGTCGGACATTAGTGCTCAGGATCATTGAAATGGTAATTATAAACAGATCAGAAAGTTACGGTCCTTTATTGAGGCTTATTGGATAATTACTATGAGTGTGTATGGTTTAGAGTAATAAAGGATTATCGACTACAGAGTGTATGTCTCAACTGGAGATGACTTGGTGCTTAGAGGAAATAATCTCTACAGCCTTTACAGGAGCAGGGTGGCTGAGGGATCGTGGTCACAGTGAAGCAGGACTATGTTAATTCTCACCCTCATTCTGTGGTTTTCCAAACCTGTATTCATTCAGCTCACTTAGTAATTGAGAAGGTCCTGTTCTCTTTGCCACACTCGTGCATCGTTTTAGGTAAAAGCATCTACCAAATAAAGTAAATACAATGCAACATCTTTTTCATAACCTCTTATTGATTCGTGCATTTTTAAAGGCATGCTGGGAAGACACAAGTATGTGGTGAAGTATGTCTTGTGCAATGTATCATATGGCATAAAACAAATGTTTTTTAGCTGCCCGACATTGAACTTTGAAAAGCATTCTTGCAGTTTATTAATACCGAGATGTACTGGCATGATGCTGATTTTGAATGATGTGATAAAATGATTTTTGTATATATTTCTATTGGTTTTTATCATCTGCCCCGTTTAAATCCACACACCTAACAGTGGTAAGATTAAAGAGAAGGCTGAATGAATGAATGAACATCTCACCCTTAAAATATGGAAACAGATGAATTAACCATGAATTACATTACATATATTTCATGTGTGCTAAACATATCATTAAACATATTAACAGAATGTTTAGCAATTTCAAATGCTTAAAAAATGCATATACATTTTTAATATTATAGTTCAACAAACGTCAACAGGATGCCTCATGGCAGACACTCAGAGCTGTAATGGACCGTATGGTTCTGTGTACTGCTCCTATGCTATTGTTTAATGAGGAGGAAAATCCAAAATCCAAATTTTGGACCACAGCCCAGCTTTGGAAGATAGGGGAGGGCCAATATAATGAGAAAATCTGTTTCCTCTGGGACTGGGTGTTTTCCCCAGTGCTGTTTTGTTTTTTATAGCTGGTTGTTGGGGTTGGGGTTGGGGTTGGGGTTGGGGCGAGGTCACCTCATAATTACCGAACAGTGAGCAGTGGGTGCCTAGGCTTTATTTAACGGCAGATACGAAGCTGGCACTGAAACGCATAAACAAATCTGCCAAGACGAGGTTCGTTTTAGGGAAAACTCATTCCCTCATTTGTTCCTTATGGTAACACCGACCCCTGAAATACCATCACTGGTTTAGTGCCTTGTGCCTGGCTAATACTATTTTTGCATCTATAATGCTGACAAAAAGCTGACAGTTGACAAAAATGCCTCCGGTGGATTGTCACTCAGTGACAGTAACTACAGCGACGCAATAAAAGATTCAATAATCTTCAAGGAACAAGCCAAAGTAACAAGAGAAGACCTACAGTACAAATGTAAGCATTGACGGGTTGGATTTAATTCTCTAAATGCATCTAGTTCCGAAAAGTGATGTTTATTACATTTAGCTAGCATTAAATCACTGCTCAACAATTACGCCTCAAAACATGGTAATAGTTATATTTTTTTGTTATATCAATTTTAGTATATATTTTACTTTTTAAACACAACGTACAAATGTCTACAATAAGCAACACAATGAAATCGCAAAGCACAAGTCTGAGATCTTTGGCTTAACTTGGGGGCCAGTAGGGAACCAGCACAATCTGGTCATTGGACAGAGATGTGAGGACCCCATGTGGACCTTCTGGAATGGAGAAGGCACTAATCCTGATTGTTGGATAATGATGTTGGACTGTGGTCCTAGGAAGCGAAAAGGCCTGCCAAGCACAGCCAGGGAAACCCTAAAGGAATTCCGACGAGGACCTGTCAAGAGACGGAAGCTGGGAACGCGGGGTGCAGGAACAGCCTGTCAGGGAAGAGGAAGAGGGGGGTGATTTCCACAATTCCTTCAAAAAAATCATCACCTCTCAAAACGTCCTCTCGCGTGAAAGGAGCACTAAATGGCTAGCCGTGTTACATGCGTACTCTCTTCATTTTTTTTTTGCAAATCCGAGGGTACTTTGGAAGAGGGCTATTGGTGTTGGGCATTGATTGTGAGATGGTAAGAGGAAAGTCTTGGAACGGGGCCTGTGAGAGGCAAGGCCATGGCCGACGTGGAAGAAGTGGACTACAAGGCAGAGGGGGCTGAGTGGCTGAGGCATTGGCAGTACCCGCTTTCGTCAGAGAAGTGGATGCATGTATATGTGGGTAAACGCTGCGGCTACAGGATGTCAACCAGCAGAGGTACACCGATCGAGAGCAAGTGCCGATACACGTAGGGATGAGGCAGAGCCCTTGGAGGAACTTCCAGTGAAGCAGTTGGAGGGAGTCTACTTAACTTCACCTGTTGTGCGACTCGACGGAAACGTGACAGCGAGCTATCTGCAAGGGAGGGGGGAGGCAGGAAGACAACCAAGCCAGGAGACGAAAAAGAGCAAGAGACACTGCGTCACTCAGATAAGCAACGACCGGAGCCTCCTGTCCCGTGTGAATGTGTGCTTGCGTGATTGACGTACGACTCCGACTGTAGCCATAGCTGGCAAAAACCCCACATTCCCACACAAGTCGGTGTGGATGCGAGAGCGGTCCTCGAACAAAAGCGGGCCGGCCCGAACATACCGTCAGGGAGGATAGATGGGACAACAGAGAAGTAGACGACAGAAAAGGAGAAGGCTACACTGAATGGGTCAATTAGTAGAAGCCCACAGCTAGCGTTAGCGATGGGATGACACAGGATTCCGAGCTGTCAAAATGTAACAAGCGGTAATTGTTTCTAAATATTGCAGAGCACAGCAGCAAGGAAGTTTTACATGTTGGATCGTCAAACAAACCAAGCCGGCTAAATGCTGAACAGAAGATCATTTTATTTCTTTTCATTTGCCGAATAAGAGATGAAACTGAAAGCAATACGATTTTTTTCTTGATAACTAAGTATTAATTTCTAAAGGGTGTTTTATATTTTGCTGCAGAGAATAAAAATGCATTTTAACTTCATTAAAAAAAAATTCTTATTAGTTACGTCAGTTAACTTTGATTAAGTTAATGAGAGTCGTACAATATTTGAATGCAGTAATCTGGGGAAAATTTGACTAACATCTTTGTCTTTACATTTTACTAAGCAGTTTAAAGGAGCTCTTAAATGAAAGGTTAGTTGGGACATTGTCTTTGTACCCTTCAATAAGGTAAATTAACCTTAATTACTCCAGTAAATAACTGACTCCATAAATGTGTAAAATCTGAGTTTTCTAAGTCACCTTGGAGAATAAAATCACAATGTAGAAAAAAGTAATGTTTCATTAACTTTGATATTTTCTTTCAGGAGATAATGCACACATGAAATCTGTATTTTTCAGGAGTAGATTTAGTGTTGACAAATGTTTTTATAGTGAATATCTGCATGAGTTCTGGTTGTAAATCACTGAGTGTGGGATTATTGAGGCGAAACTGAAGGGCACTACAATGATTAAAGAAGATTTTCACCTAAACTGTTTATACTGAAGTTGCAATGCAGAGAATCTATGATTCCAGGTGACTGTGTACAGTTGATGTTTATTCAATAAAATATATCTGCTCATTAGGTATAATTATAAAGGTACAGAAGACAGTACTTTTTAAATTTTGGATATTTATTTAATATATTAATTCTAAGATGAGTGCATACTTTGCCTGATGGCTTTATTTTATTCATCTCTCAGTGCCTTCTGTTGATTAAGCCGTCTCAGTTTTAAAATGCTGTGATACACGTGGATGTATTTAAACATTCCAAAGCACCTTTGTTTGCTGAGAAGTCCTCCAACTGGCTGTTTTACTTTATTGATAAATATCAGTTGAATTATGTTGTCATTTGATAGTTTCATGATTAAGTTATGCTCCTTTCAATTAGAAATTTGTAACTGCCAGTTGCGGTAGCAGACATGAAAACTACATCAAGAGATAAAATTTTCACCAAAGACATTGTCCTGGAAAGAATTACGTGAAACATATTCTTAAATTTTTCAGAATGACTTGCTTGGCAAATAAGTGGTGATTGGAAAGAACCTGAATACAGCTGTAGAACTCTATGTTCAATAAAAGAGAAAAGAATCTTTTTGACTAATTGAAGAGCTGACGTTACCAAGGGGCAGAAATGTCACGATTCGCTCCTCTGTGACTTGGGAACAGTAGGTATTATGACGGAAGGCTCCGAAGAATAGGAGGTCACTGGCCCAAGTTCTTCTCCTGCCAAATTACTGATTCTTGCTGGGGAGCTGAAGGGCACAGTGGAATGCGTTCAGCTTGCGCCCGACTCAGGCAGTGAGGGAGGGATGTCTTAAGGGACCAGCTTTACCGATCACATCACAGGAAGCTGCACTTACGTATTCACATGGCGGGTCCAGATCAGTCTCTATACAAAGCCATTTACAAAAATATTGCATATAAATATAATGCATATGGATACTGAATTTTCTATTAAGTTTTTTTTATTCATGATAATATATTTAAAACCAGGCAGAATTGCTTAAAGCCAATAACACAACTTTCATTTTACACTTTTACACAATTTTAATATTACTCATTGACATTCGTTAAAATGGTAATATCTCTGAGATGCCCCCCTCAAAAAAAACTGATCTGAAGATGAATGGATGGAGACTGGTAGTGTAAAATTTGTATAACATTTTGCTTTTTTCCATCAAATGTAAAAGGCGGTTTAATAGGCTGGTGTTAAATCGGGATATTTAAGGCAAGGAAGGGAGCCACTTGTACTACTTTATTGCTGCAATAAGGAGCTGCCACGCATCAGTAAGACCTCCTGCAATATGAGTAGGAAAGGTTTTTCACAAAATGGTTTCAGGAGCCATTGTACTGTCAGATTCTCTAGCTTTGTGGCCTAGTTCTACAATATATGACCCTAGTGGAAATAAGTGAGAGAATATATATTTTTTGCTATTACTCTGGGAGATAAAACTAATTCTCTGCAATACATGATGTACTAATATACTAATTTGATCTGATAGTATGATAAGATACACTATGTACTATGTACTATGATGAAATGGTGTACTGAAGTATTAATGTTTTTCTTGCTCAAAACATTTTCCACGATCTCACAGAAAGCTCTGATTGATATAAAAATAGATCTCTGTATGATCTTGGAGAAGTATCTTAGGATACATCAAGTACATAATCTTGAGTACTCACGTATTCAACATTATTTATAAATAATTTATTTATTAATGTATTTTGTTTCCTTCTCCATTACCCATTTGAGGGACAGAAATAAGGTTTTATCAGTTTGATCATTAATAAATACAATATCATACAACCAAATGCAACTTCGTTTTTAGCTATGATACAGGAAAGAAAATTGAATTTCACTGCGGCATTATGATTTGAGAAAATAATTATTTGTTTTTATTTTCAATCCCAATTTCTCGTTCAATACCAATAAAATCGAAACCAAAAAATGTAGCTATGTTGCTTATTTGTCTTCCGCAAACGAGCATGATAAATGGTCTAAGAATATTACAGAGATAAGTTGCAGTATATTGTGACATCACCTTCTCTGAGAGGGCCACCCCATGTTTGTGTCTTCCATGAAATTATGTGAATCACAGTAGTTCCTTACCACAAATGGCCTAAATGAAGAATGTTACCCCTGTTTATCTCACGCGGGGGAAAAAGCTCTACATAGCTGATTAACAGTGGCGGTAAAATGCAGCACGACTGACTGCCACCAACGGGTTGGGCGCACCACGGCCGCTCATACGGCTCGTACTTAACGCTTCTGCATGAGTGAGATTAAGACCAGTGTGAAGCAAACCAGAAGCATTTATCCATTAAAAATGTATCCATTTAAGTTTCAATTAAAACTGAGCTACCAACATGCAGGTTTTTTTTTTTTGCTCATATGAGCTACAGAAAGATAAGAAGGTAAATTAATCAGCATTTCCTGGAATGATACAAACACAAAAGGGGGACAAAGCAAAACAAAAGAGCCTCTCGGTTGAGCATTTTTTGCCGGATGCTGTGATTGAGATGCAAGACTGGTCTGAAGCTGCAAAATGAGGAAGCCTCAATAATTCAGGACTGCACATTACGCGTTACATGCACATCATGGACAGTCTGTTTCATTTCGATGTATTTCCTCATTCTGTCATTCATCAGTCGAACATATAACTCAATGTTCACGTCACGAAAGCAGAACAATGCACTGTATGTATGTATACATGGACATTCTGAACTACTTACAAACGAACTACAAATCTTAGTCTTTTGTTACTCAGACTCACTTTGTCTTGATTCGTTGTGCGTGTGAAATAACGCATCACATTTAGGAAATTTTTCAGCTGAATTACACTTTCTTTCAGGCAGAGGAGTTAAAGCACATTATTGTTGTTTATTTCTCGAGTTCATTGGTTCAGGATTTCGTTTAGGTTTTATCTTGACATCATTTAAATGCAAATGCGCTGGCAAGATTAACTTAGACTTCTTCAGAAAGTGGAGGCTAATTTGAAACAGGAATTTTCTTGTCGGGTATCGCAATACATGACTTTATGACAGGGTTTTTTGTCCATCTGCATTGTCCCTAATTATAGTATGTTGTGTATAGGTACCCAAATCTTTGAAATGTATATTTCTGTGTCATGATCTCAGGGTTGCCAACTCTCACACATCTGGCGTGACTCTCACGCTTTCAGACTCCCACGTTCATGCAAGAAATCTATATTATTATAAACCTAAAAATAGGTACATCAAAAGTGTTGGGGTAGTTTGCAAACCCTACAGACTATTTAGAAGGTAATAAAACTGTACATACATGTAAATGCTTGTGCAGACTGGACTTGAATTTAAAATCTCACGCCCGCCAGCCAACTAAAGTAGACAACCGTGTGATCTTGTGCAATTTACTTTTTTTAAGTTTTCTAATTATACTGGATATGTCTGTCCTGAATGTATAATAATACCTTGTGTGCACAAAAATTATCCCCTGCTTCGTATATTTCTCAACATGTTCTTTTGTCTGTTGTCCTGTACTGGCATCTATATGCTTTTATTTTGGAGTATTAGCTTATTGAAGCTAGTATTGCATTCATTGCTGTAGTATAGTCAGTACTGTATTCATCTGCTTATGACTAACACTGGCCATCATATGTGCAATATTTTACTCTTCATCTCTGTAATTACAAATGAGTGTATGTCTGAATGCACCATGTTACAATTAACCTTTAATTTATGATTTATTTTTAAACTCTGCTGTATTGCAGTGGTTAGAAGGACATCTAGAGGTTCAGTCTTTGATTGCAGTCACCTGTCAAGCCCCCACCCTCGCCTCCCCCTCCCACACTTTTCAACATTAGTATTATTATTTCTTTCTATTTTATTATTAGCTGTATTATTGTTATTATTATTATTATCGTCATAAAAATGACAGTATCTCAAACTTTTTAAAGTTGATTCTTTATGTCTTGTTCTAAAATCTTTTTTCCTTAAAAGCTTCACGTCTCAATCAGTTCTTCCATTAAGCATGAAATACATAATCATGAACAATATATACATGTTAAATGTTCATTATCAGTTTTGTAAGAAACAGCTCTGTATTGTGTGGATGCGATTAACTAAATAACAATATTGCATAACAGAATGCAGGAAATCATTTAACTAAGTAAAATAAAGTTTTTTTTTTTTTAAAAAAATATCAATTGTACAAGAAAAAGTCAAATCAATATAGACAAGATAAATATTAAAAACCATAAAATGTCATCAGGGATGGGAAGTTAATATGTGCACAGTGGTTACAATTGATTGTTTACTTAATACGTTTAATGGGACTTTTTACTTCCTGTCTTGTATGCATGGCGACATTCTCACACTTGTTCTGTCTCCAAGGCTACCACGTCCACAGTGCAGTGATTTAATCACTTTTTCCCCTCACAGTCGTGATAACAATGTTAATGTCATGGGGGTGGGGGGTGTTTAACCCCCAGACCTTTACATACCATGGAGGGAAGACACACATGGGATGTGGGACATTTATGGGAAAAGTAAAAGCATCTCGGCAGGCAGCAATGCAGGGAGAGCAGGGAACTCAGCGAACGCCAGGCTGGGGATTTTATCCGAGTCTGCAGTCTATACTGGACCAGCAACCAAAGAGCCTGAAGAGTGCTACATCAATCAGGTTCAGTCCAACTCTGGACAGTGCTAAGACTGGGAAAACATACGGCATTTCTAATTGCTGCTACCATGGTATGAGACAGCCAATGCCAAAAAAAAAAAAGATTTTTTTTTTCGTGCCAAATTCTGCTTTCTTACAGGAGTTGGAGCGTGTCGTCATTGTTGGCTAGTCCATTTGCCTGGGATTTCATTTAAGTTTTATCGCAATGTGCCCATAAATGCATATGCGTAAATACACTGACAGGATTAACTCTGTGTGTGTATGTGCGATTGTGTGTGTGTGTGTGTATATATATATATATATATATAAAATAATATAATTATAGTACTCATTTTAGATTGTATATATAGTGTACAATATCAGACAGGACACACGCGTTTCAAGACAACAGGAGGCACTGACTTTACACTGTATCCTTCTTCATGTGCCCTTTATTAATGTATGTGCATGGATATATATGAGAATGTAATGTGAGGCTGGACCTTGCCAACACGGCACTGACGAACTATCAGGAATGATCCGGAGCTCTTCCGTGCACTAAGCCAGCTGTCACATGTGACACGGCAACGGGAGGCACAGCTTAGTTTGGTATCGCTAACTGGCCGTAAGCGCTCGCACATGTGGCTCACGCATGTGCCTCTCTGTGGCCTGTCTGCTCGCCCTGACGCCAAAGGTCCGCCACGGAAACCGCTACGCACTCAAAGGCCTTTATTAAAGCGGTATGCTGGCTAACATACTGCATTGTAAGTTCATCTTCATTCTTTTGTAATTGAGTCTGGATATGTTTTCCACCTGAAATATAATTTGAGAATGACCATGTGTAAATATGTATTTGCTTGGCTTGCTACCCTGTTACTAACACATCAGGGCTAACACGTACATAAAAATACATTGAAATACAGCTAAAATGGTTGTCAGGTACAACATTAATCACAGAAATGTTAACGCCATAATGAGTATCTTTTAATTTAGTTGACTCACATAGATAAACATGTGTAAATTACATGAATACTACATACAACTGGGTAACAGCCTTGTTGATCTAGATCTACATCATTGTTAATGTCTTACGAAAAGCATTCATTGTCTAAAAATCTACCAGTCTATCCTTTTTGTCTACCCAAAAAAATCATGATTCAATGATTCACTTCAATAAAAATCCATTAAAGGTCATGAAAACTAGTGAAAAATATGAACGTGTCTTTGGTGTCAATTCCATTATTAACAGTGCTGTTCAGGTCGAACAGAATGTAGGGCTTATTTTCGATTTTGGATGGAACAACAGCATTGTGAATGGGTGAAATTTAAATATCACCTTTCATTTATTCCTACACTGAGATACAGGTGTTATAACAGTAGGTGGAATAAGTTTTTATGTCATTCAGAAACAGAATATACTGTAGAAGCTGAGAGTATGTTAATGAGTATGGCACCCTCATAACATGAATAAAATACTGACCTTTAAGTAAATGCACATTTGAATGACTGGAATTTCCAAGGGCATAGTAAATATTCTGCGATCCCCAGCAATCCCATTCAGAAAAGGAATGAACAAAACTCTCTGTTGTCCAACCAAAAGATTAGATTAGATTCAAGTTTATTGGCATTACAATTGTACAAGTACTCAAACAACAAAATGCAATTTGGCATCTAATCCAAAAGCACAAAAGTGCTACAAACAGCACACTATATACTAATGATACAGTGGTATGCGTGGTGTGCATGGTGTGGTATAAATTATGAGTATAAACATCAATGGAGAGGTCAAGGGACAATGATTGCTATACACTAATGCATCCAAATTATCAAAACAGTACTCACCTGAAATATGCGATTTTATATATATATATATTTGCACATTGTATCTACTTATAAAATATGAAAGGCAACTCCTTTTGTAGCTCTTGCTTGAGTATGATTTTTTTTAAAGAAACCTTTAAAAATGCATTATTTTGTTTAAATCAAGCACTTTTAAAAACAGCATGTGTCATCATTGCCAGGGGTAATTCTGTTCGATTGCTGCCTAAAGTGGAGTCGTGCTCTCTTTGGGTAGCAATATGTCAGAAAAATCTGTGGTTTGTGGAGATGAAAAAGGGAAAAAAAAACGACCAAAAAATGCTGCTCCTTAATTTTGCTTCCATCCAAGTTAAAAGCTGGTTAACGATATTGTGTTTAGTCAGCATTTTATTTGAATACAGATAGTTTAGGTTTACAGCAGCACTCCAGATGGATTGTGGAACTGAATATGGAAGCTAAACGGTAGATTTGCATGCATATCTGCAACTGGGCATCCGGGGTTTTTTTGTCGTTATTTTTTGGACTAAAATGCATTCTGAAAAAAAGAAGCTATTTTCAATCAAGTCTTGGCATTGGTACTCCTGTATTACACTATTAAAACTACATTTCAATAAGTGATTTTTCATCATCTAAGTTCCTGAAATGTCATTTGAGGTGTCCAATGTATTTTGTATATCAACACTGAGCTCTAAACAAAATAAGCTTCTTCAAAATACTACAACACTATCGGATAACATTCCAGTCCATCACAGCGCACAGACACAATTTATAGATATAAATTCTGTCTTTGAACTATCAGCAAAAACCTTTCCATCCACAGGAAAACTGTCCACATGAGGAGAACAAGGAGTCAAACCTGCAACTCTGCTAACCACTGTAAGTGTTTTTGTTTATTTCTCATTCATGTATGTCAGATATAGCTAGTTGTACAACAAAGCCAGATGTTAACACAGGGAACAGATTCAAGGTCTTTTTGCAGCTTATAAGCATGATGATGATGGAGATGATTACTCTATGTCTCTACTGACCACAGCACAGAGTAATGCACGAGACAAATACCCCTTACAGCAAACTTTTGTCACACAATAGAAGTAAAAAAGCAAGTTCCGTAGACCACTGAAGTTTTATCATACCATAGGCTCACTCTATAAAACACTACTCACACAAGATGATTTCTCGAAGCAAAAAAAGTCAAGTGTACTCAACAGAGTAGCAATCAAAGAGATCAGATTTCACTCATCATCAGTATTATTGCCATTATGCCGGTGTTGTATCTACAAAATCTCAACCACTGACTTCTAGCAACTACAGCAATCTAAGACGCAGAGGGTTATATAATAACGATTCATCCACCTTTACGGGCTTATGTAAAATATACTTATATAATGAAACATAAAGGAACCAGTCGATGCAAACATATGGATGATGTTGGGGGAGTTTACGCATCTATCTCTTTTATCCTGTCGTGAAACAACTCAAGTCTGCATGTTCTAATCCATATAAAACCACTTTAACCCACTAAAAGCTGAAGGTAACTTTCGTATGATACATAGAATTTCGTCTTTAATGCAAAACAGGTTCTTTCATTAGAAAATGAACTCAAAAGCAATAATGAGCACAATAAACAATGTTTTTCAGGGATATAAGAGTCAAGATAGTAGGGAAAGCTGTACGTCATGTCATAATGTTGTATAGTAATGCTGACGTTGATCAAGTGGCATTATTTGCATTTTGACATCTTACAATGAATAACATTGCCATTGATTCACACCTAGCGCCTTCTGTCAGTGTTCAAGGTCTTTTTGCAGCTTATAAGCATGATGATGGAGATGATTACTCTACAGTATGTCTCTACTGACCACAGCACAGAGTAATGCATGAGACAAGTACCCCGAAGTTGCCGAAGCACCCAGCTCTTCGATGAAGCCACCGATGACGATCGATGGCACAGAAAGAAGCAAAAGTTCCCTTAAAGCTTCAGGCCATGACATCACACATCGCATCGCCTGTGTTTACAGAAGGGATCATTCTAGGTATATTACATGCACTGTCCCACGAGAGAGCACATTAGTATCTCCAGGAAATAGATAAGGTTCTTTTAATTACTTTGAAAGACTGCATGCTTGTTAACTCCCAAAAAAAGCATACTGCAGCTTCCATTACCAGATGTAAATGGAGCGGCAAGGCAACATTTTAACATTTAATAGACCCTTCTAATAGGTCCCTGATGGACACCATGTTTCGAAAAGAATGGATAACGAAAATGAAAAAGGGTTAATTTAGTTTGGCTCAGGTGAGTTAATTATTCTTTTCACCCACTTCACTGCACATCCATAATGATTATTAACAAGCTTAAAATACTTGAGGTCCGCTGGGAGCTCATGGCTAACAGCACAGAGTTAGACGAGGGGGAAATCATTATGTTAATGAGGGTGGCATAATATTTTCCAATCACACAGTTGCCACAATAATCTTATGGGACCAAGGCAGGTCACTGGTTTCTCAGAGTTGTAGAGTTTTTTTTTTTCTCCCCTCTGTTATTTCGTCTTTCTCAGCTGAATAGCAGAGGATTTAACATGCTCATGGAAAAACAGCATTCAGCTCCTGCTTTTATGTTTAAAACAACAATATATAAAAGTAGTTACGTGCTTCACGGTTCATCTTCTGTTTTACAGCACAATGTCATAATCTGCATGAGTGACTCACAGATCCTTCTTCATTAGAGTCAGGGAAAAGGGTAAAAAAAAACAGCATTTTCATATTGAGGGTTGTGGAGATTTACAGGGTGAATTTCATAGTAAACAGTAACCAAACACCCCCGAAAATGATTCTTAAATTACAACGTTAGTCAAATTGGTTATACGTCACGCAATAGTGAACTGGCAATTAATTAAGAGATATTTATCGACAATTTGGTTAGTCTCGAAAGAGGGCTAGGGGGAAAAAAGACGAAAATGCATTTGCACATGGTTCAGCCTTCCCTTCATATCATTTGGCCTTATTGGCTTCTGTCAGGGGATGGTATTTCTCCCACATATGTTCGTGGTGGAGGTGGCTGCGCGGTGGGCCCCCGTCTCCAGCTGACGTGGATGGAGAGGGTGAAAGATTTGCGGCGAGGCTGTTAGCGGTGATTACACCTCGGGAAGTTCCCAGAGGACCTCCAGCCTGCCGGGTCACTGCAGCCTGCTGGAGGGGAACAGCGAGGGACAGCAGAAGGCCAGGCTCCGGGGTCACCGCCGCCTAAAGCGCCCCCCCCCCCCCCCGTCTGATAAATGCCGAGACATCTCCTCATGCGCGTCCGGCCTGCGTCGTGTCCGGTGTCAGACCGCACAGTAGGAAATTCATGTGGTATTAAAAGAAAAAAAACATCCAAACCAAAATATACACTGACTGTTTAAATGACGTTTAGGCCAAAAGAGAACTAGAGAATGTTGTGTTTTTTATTTTTGTTTGTGATTTTTATGGATTTGGCTATATTATGTATATATAGAGAGAGTATGATATCATGCATATTTCATTAAATAGCATGTAAATAGACAAACTCAAGTACACTCTCTATCAGTGACACATTTATATACGTGCTTGAGTCATCTATATTAAAAGAGTTCAAAATAAATGAAAAACAAAACAACAAAAAGTGGTAATTATAATAAAAGTCAAAGACTGTCGAAGAAAGTACCGAGTAACATTTTAAGCAATTACAGATGGGAGAGCGAGAGGCGTAATTGACAGGAATATCAGTGCGGGAGAAGTGGCTTGACAGATTTCAGGGCATGATGATTAATTACCACAAGGCTTCTATGGGCTTTCCAATTTCCTCTCCCTTTCAGCTTAGGGCTCAGGGTGATATTGGTACAGTAGCTCTTATTTCACAGTACAGCGGGGAATGTCTTTCCCCTGCCCTATCCAAGAACCGATCAGGAGCGCAGAAGTCAGCCAAACACAGCCCAGCGTGATAAGTCCATGTAGCGGTACCACCCCGACCTGAATACAAACTAACACTTTAATTCACAACGGGTGTGAGATTATCACCACTAA
>JAODLD010000144.1:4274738-4290397 GCA_026781065.1 Mormyrops boulengeri
CCCCCCCCCCCCCCCACCCCCCCCCCCCCCCCCCCCCCCCCGCCCCCCCCCCCCCCCCCGCCCCCCCGGGGGGGCCCGCGGGGCGGGCGCGGGCGAGGGGCCCGGGGCCCCTAGAGGCCATAACTAGTTTATGCATTTTTGTTCCTATGAGCTGATGGACATTGCCAGATCCTCTCAGGAAGGATGACAGTAGAGACAGAGAGAGGCAGGAGGGACATTCTGAAGTATCCTAGTGACTGCGGTACAGGGTGAATTATCATTTATACTAAGATGTCAGAAACTGACAATCTTGCTAAGAGTTATTTGTTCACAATGATATTTACTGCACACAAAACAATTAGGATTATCATCCTACATGCAAACATACCTGCACGTGGCTGCAAATAAGCCTAAATGTAATTTTAATCTCTTTTTGATGCTTTTAAGCTTTACAATACGGGCAATGTATTACATTTTCACAAGCTGGTGTTGAAAAATATTTGTATATTCTGTTCCAAAAAAAAAGATTTTGGTTCAAATCTCTTTCATACTTTGTTGGACGGGGAAAAAAAGGAAAGTGTTGTGCCAGTGTTATCCAACACAAGCCGTAGTGCCTAGCTGAGTATGATTGCTACATACCACTGTAAGTGCGATTAAGCTTCCTTTAGTGCACCGATGACATCACCAATGGCTCAGAGCCGGAGCTACTGAGGGGCATTAGAATGCATTTCATGCTTGACTTACTCAAAACTGCAGAACTGAAATTTACACCTTATTTGATGTCCTCCTACCCGCTGTTAATTGGTAAAGGGATCTCTGACCCTTTTGATCTCCTGCACAATCCCCTAAATGGCCAAGTCTGCTAAATTGTCCTGTGGAAGACACTCAGCAGTTGCCTGGTAATGTGAAGTCTCTCTTCTTTTCCTCCTCTATTCCTTTTCTGGATTTTCTCGCCTTTGGTTTATGTCCAAGCTGCACAGAAATAAGAGATGACAGTTGTTACAGATATGCTGGTTTAATTACTTGTCAGCTTATAGCCGATATCTCGGCCAGCCAATGCCGAAGCTTAACTTTTTTTTTTTTTTTTTTTTTAGTAGCTTAAAGCATGACCAGCCTGCAGTGCCTCAGTATTTAACCATAAAACCCAAGAAATCTGGAAGATAAAAAAAAAAACACGAGCGGCTTTTCTAATTTTATGGGGTAGAGTGGGCAGTTTTCTGTCACCGTAGGAACTGGCTTTCTCTTCCGGTGCCTTCCGTGTGATAACGTGGAAGAGCGCGATGGACAGAAGGAGCCACGCGGAGAGTGAAATTACATCACGCGAAGGCTCGTGTCGGTGCAGCGCCGAGTGGCTCAGCCGTGGCGGCTCTTGTGTCCTGCATTTGTTGCTGTTGTCACTTTTAAGTCTGTTTTACAAATTGATATTCTAAGCCATTTATTCGACAAAAAAGGAGCAACTCTGTTTTCGGAATCCATTTAAGAGTATTCGGCGCGGCACAACTGCACCCGGGTCCCCTGTCAACGCCTGTGTCAGCCATAGTCGTCTTGTCGTAGCAAGCAAATAGGAAAACATCACAAGCGCAAAACGGCTCGTAATGACGCTACTTAGTTCATTTATACCTAAATGAAAGGCAAACCTGTGTTTTGTTTCCCCTCTCATGTAGCAAATTCAGTAAAACCGAATGATTTTGACTTTCTAATTAGCAATGTTTGTTCTGAACAACAAAGGGTGGCAAGTGGCTCTCTGCGTCTTTAGCTCCAAATGTTATTATATATAACATTTGAAGTCAAAACATAAAATCGGGCTCTCATATATTTCATGCATTTGTGGCTCTGCTGATACCTTGATCTCATTATTCATATGGCTGTAATTAATATTCCTGGGTATGCAGTTCGTTTTCATTTATTCCTAGAAATAAAGGATAAAGAAATAAGACAGAAAATGGAATATATGTTTAGACTCAGTGGAGTAAACTGATTGCATCTGTAAGAGTGTAATATATGTAAGTTTGACCCATTTTTGTATTGCTTCAATTATCTTGTTTTCAGACAAATGCATTTGAAGGGTAGTAATTTTACGCCTCCTCGAAATTATTGCCAGTTCAATTTATTTTGTGAGGAACAAATGTTTAGAAGTAGGACAATGGCGGCGGAGCATTCGTTGTTGGACATTTGCCTGCAGAGGGGTGTGGCTTTTGCTTTTCGTTTGTTTCACACAGACTTTCTGTTGAGGTGAAGCAGATTATCGGCTAATAGAGTTTAGACACTGTGCTGTTTCAAGAGATGAGAAACAGAGCACAATGGATTTCTAAGACCCGTGGAGGGAAAAAAACTCTCTGGCAGCAAGAAAAACCTGAAGATACCTGTCCCGCACCTTCTGGTGTCGTCTTCTGACGGTTAGGAGCAAAAAGGAAGGATAGGGGAATTAACACTCATATAATTTATCTGTGCCCTCATGATGTGTCGTCTTTTTCAGTCTGCACTGGCGGGATAGGAACAGGGGCCCCGAGGCAAGAATATCTTTGTGTGACACCATCACCATGCAAAAGCAATAAGCAGAGAGCTCTCTGCTCATAAGCCTGTCTGAATTACAAGTGGTAAGCAGAAAGTGTTCAAACCAGCACATTGTCCTAACAGCCTGGCAAGGTAAGCATTTCACAGCATCTAATTTGGTCATACATTAGAATATCACATAAAATAGACCACCACTATTTCACTTCTTTTTTACACCATTTTATACTTTTACATATGTTGGTTAAGGGGTGTGGCTAAGGCCTTAAAATCTATCCGGTTTATCATCGGTTAACATACTGTGTTAAATTTTACTATTAATAACTTAGTGGCTCTGTCCAGTTGATGGACTATTCTACACGTGTAGCCTGTGACAGGGGCAAAATTCTAGCTGGGTATAGACTGCGCTGATTTCCACTGTGAAACATGTTACTATGCTGCTATATGAGGTTGACAGCAGTGGCATAAATTCAGCAGGAATACAGTGATTAAATGACATTATGATTGTATTGCAACAGTGAAACAAAAATACTCATTGTAATACTATAAAACACGTCTACATTAAATGAGCGATTTTGCACTGCAAAGCAGATGGATTGAAGTCTGATGCCCATTGCTGAAAGCAATTAGGTGTTTTATATTAAATTATATTGAAAAAAGTGTTATAGGTACACAGTCATTATTCTTTATGAAGAAATTATGTTTTTACTGATTCTGTAATTATGGTAATCATGCACAATTCACGTGTATAATTATCATGGAGCTGTGCTGGAGCATGTGCCAGGGAAGGCAGTGAATTTGTTGTCCCCTGGAGTGTGGCTGATTGTGGTGTTAACATCCTAGGTGATGTTTTCAGTGAAAGACAGGCAAAGATAACTATTCGCTATTTCCTTTGGCGAAGATTACCCATTTAGACACCCCGCACAGAACGAGTTAGAGAATTGATTTATTTTTGAGTAATTTGACACTGTGGAAGGAAATTTCCACAGTGAGCCGTCATGACTTTTAGCCTGAGGATGGAAGCTCTGTGGCGCAGCTTGTTATAACCCTCAGTGCTTGTCTGCTCTTGACATTTGTAATCCTGGAAACAGTGCGATACATGTAAAAGCAAAATGGCTGTGGTCCTTCTTTGTTTCTAAGAACATTAATATGTTCTTAATCACTTTTGGAAATAAGGTGTAAAACAATTGGCTAATCTGTTTAAAATATTATGGAAATATTCATGATTCATCCCATTTTTTTTCCATTCTTAGCTTTTGGCTTGGGTGTCAGAAAGTATTCCAAAGTCTTTTTAATCGCTTTATGCTTTTACTAATTATTTGTGGAGGTGTTGGGTAACTATTATTATTATTATTATTATTAATAATAATAATACTCATCATCAGCATCATAAAACATCCACTGACATGACTGGTTGATTTTTTCATATGTATTTTTATCTACAAGGGCATCAAAAAGCAGATTTACTGTGAGCTCAAGCTAAAGATCCATGGTATGTTGTCTCAATATTTTTCTCAAAAAATATCATCCTCTAATCGTACATTCAGTACAATAGCAGGGTTGCACTATTTCCATACAGAAATATAATAAAGATATGCTTAAACAGGTGTTTCAGGGCAATTTCCACCTGTAAAAAACTATGTAGTGAGTAATCAAATTTAGTTACAATATTATGCAATGCCACATTTTTGCTGTACCATGGAAATCACGCGAGCTGTTTGATAAACATCCGTTCACCTTCGTTGCTGTGTGAGGACAGAAGACCCCACGACATCATCATCTTCCCGTTTCTGGAATCAGGCATAATTATTAGGGGAGGAAAGCTAAATTTAATGACTCTCACTGAGTGTAGTACCTTTTGTTTCCAACAGGGCATCACTGTTCTTATTATGTTGAAATAGGCACTGCAAATAAGTCCCACTTCTGTCTTCAGTAAAACAGTTTTTATGCTCGATAAAGTGAAATTGGGAGTTTGGAGGTTCATAGCTGGATAAAATGTAAAAAAAAATTCAGGTTTATCATTTGTAAGTGTGATGTTTGTTACAACTATATGTAGATGCCAGTTCTTAGATAAATACTTGTAGATGCCTTTTCAGTCCAGTGTTCCATTATTGTTATTACTATTATTTTCATATTTAAGGAGAAATCTGAGCTCTTCCGTTACTCATGACTTCTACAGCACATATTGCAAAACGTCGTATGGGAACAATCTGTTCATTTTTCAGTCAGCACATGTTGGATTTTTTGGTATGTGATGCAACTTTTTCTCTCGCACATGCAATATTAAATGGAATGGGGTTTTTTGTTTGTTTTCTTCAGCAGAATTTTGGCAAATGAAAAAGGAACAGGCCGTACCGTGTGGAAAATCTAAATAAGATTGTCAACGAAGCTATTACATGATTTAAGCTGCAAAAAATGTTAAAAAAATAGTACACACTCCCTGCAAAGTGTATCACAGTAAACAACAATTTAAGAACAGCAAATATTCAATTACTGTTTCGTCCATCCACCTGCCATAAAATTGTCCAGAACAGGGTCACAGTTAGCCTGCAGTCTATTCCAGGAACACTAGGGCACTGCGTGACATGCCAGTCCAGCACAGGGCACAAATCTATCACTATATTGCTTTACCATTGTGCCATCACTATATCTCTTTTATTATAGGTTTACAATATATTCTGGTCTATAGGTGTTAAAAATCTGATCAGGTTCCCCAATACCAATTATTTCTAAGGCTACTGGAATCTATGAAATTCATTGCACTCCTACAACTTCTTCAACATGGGTTGTTTTCTGTAGTCTTTGGAATTTCCCGTCCCTATAAATGCTAAATTGTTAAATATTCATGTACACAATGACTCATGAATAGTTTCGTTCATGTCATGATATAACTTTTTCCCACTGAGGTTAATAAAAACTCGCCAGACTCAGAATGAAAAATAATGTGACAAATTCAGGTATATATTTGCTTCATTTTATTGTTATTTTTTCTAGATCACCAGAATAACAAAACACATGAGACAAGGATGTATAATATTTCTGGCCAAGGGCTTGCTTTGGATCTTCAAGAACTAACTTTGTAATTCAGAGACTGAGAGAGATCTCATGGGGATACTGGACATCTGTATTTATGCTCATTGGATGCTTATTTTTAGCACTTATTTTTACCTGGAATGGCTTAATGCTTCATTAGACTCCCAGCATTGCATCGCCGTAAAATCTGCCATTTGGAAGTAACATTTAAGCATAGCTACTGAGACGCCAATCATTTAAAATGTATAAGGCATTAATAATATGCATTTAAGTAACTGATTATGCGTTAAAGCTAAAACTGTCTCTTTGTAAAGACTCACAAGTTATGCTAGGGTCCCGCAGATGGATTAGGTGAGTGTCCGTACGTTAAACCAAGCACATTTGAAGACTCACTTCAACATTTTCAGTTGTCTTCAACCACTTTTGAAATACTCAAAATCTGTGTTTGCTATTGTAATTAGTCAGTGATGAGCCTTCATATTTGCAAATTGAAATGATGCTTTTATATTCCTGTTATTTCATGTTATTTATTTTTTTTCCATTTAATTTTTACTCTCATTTTTACACGCATAATATTTTGTCACAATGTGGACCCTGAGCTCCACAATTTCGTCACTCTACAGTATATACTTGTATACGGCTGAGATGACAATAAAAGTTTACTTTGACTTTTGACCTGATTTGATGATTTATGTAATAAACAAATCATCAAAGTTGATCTTTTTAGTATCAGAACATGTTAAATACATCTTAGCATCCAAGTGAATCACCCAGTTAATTGACCAATGGCTCCATCACAACTAGTACAGAAGCGATTAAATACAACACCAGCATAGACCGTAGGACACTGGGTGCTGCAGAAATGTACGTTTTGTCATGTATGCAAAATTCAGCAAAAGTTGAAAAGTACTCTTAGGACATCAAGGTCTACATATGTGACAGGTTGCTTAAAGGCCACTTCTTCCCAGTAACGATGAGTTCATTTTTCACAGTAATGTATAAACTAAAGGAGAATGTTTGCTCTTGCAAACAGGAAAGCTGTAACAGGGATTCAATACTCTGTTTAGGTCCAACATATATATTTTAAAAGTCATTTCATGCAGACAAAAGTAGCCAAGCACAAAAAACCCTCCACAAATTTGAACTGAGCTTAGCTACCACTTGCTGATAAGAGTGCATCTAAGCAGCATAGTGTGGTATAATATATTATTAACTGATGCAAATAGGGGAATAGTTAATAGGTAGAGTGCACCGGGGGAGTGTGGCTAGATGTCGCACGTGTGTTTTTCTTGCTGTTTCTCGGAAGTGTTGGCGATAGGTAGGCGTGCAGGGAGGTTCAGTGAGGGAGCCCGTTCTGCTAGCTCATTCAGCACGGGCAGCTGTCAGGGCAGCATGATAAATGGATGGCTCTGGTGGTCATGGTGTTTATTTAGACCTCTTGTTTCTGACACAGCTCTGCACAAAAACTAGCACTGAAGTGTCTGGTATTAAAACACAACATAACCTGACAGTGATCGGCCCGCGGGACTTTGACACAGAAGGCTGTATTGTTCCGCTACTTGGAAGCGGACGAGGGGCCTTGGATGGGCTGCGTTGCGAACCAAAGCGGCCGACAGCGGAAGGCTTTCCAGTACATTAGAAGGATATGTAAAGGCCTGACCGCCCCTTAGATTAATATTACCACTCAGAAGGCCATATGGGAAAGGAGGAATCTTTATCCTCTGTTAGTGTCTGGTTATATTGTTAGGAATTCCATTTGAGGACAGACAAATGTGAATAAGTTACCGCTAAAGCCTGCAGCTGTTTACTCTTCGTGCTTGCCTGCTTCTCTAAATAACAAACGATAATGTTGTGTGTCTTACTTTCGGCTACATATTCCTACGTTTCCATGTGGACAAGAATTCTTTTTTATTGTAATGATTTTTGTCGAGCATTTAAAAATGGCTTAAATTAAAGGAACCCTTCCATCTTGATGCTAAGATCATGTTATTTGTGTTTTATTCATTAAATGTCAAGGATTATTGGCTGCTGCAATCATTTGTGATTGAGAACTATAGTTTAACATACGTAAAAGACCATCAGCAGATAGTTTTAACATAATATGTTGTAAGCGCAAATTCAAGATTATTAAATATGTGGTTATCATGACACATTTGGCTTGCAGAATGTAACAGACTGGTTTTAATAAAATACTTTTTATCAAAGACGTAAGTCATAATTGGTCTACATTTTATGGTGAGGGACATCATTCTTTTGCACAGTTACTGAATTATTCCTGAGTCATTTAAACGAAATCTATAAGAATGGGACATTTGTTTTTTTTTTTACTTATGATAAAATGAAATTGAGAGCAGAAAATTGAGAGCACTGGTGTCCTGGATTTAAGTCCTCCGGTCTCAAGTGGGCATGTCACAGAACCAACACAGTTTGGCAGCAGGCTGGCAATCTTTGCTCATTTGAGGCCCAAAACTTAATGAGCATGAATAATGAATAATACTGTCTACATGGTGTGGCTGGAAAGGGCTGCCAGTTTATTAGGACGGGGCTTTGTTTTACAGGCCCATCGACTTCTTTTGAGAAAATTAAAATAATAGCCGTTGCCTAATACATATGTTCATTTGTCTGACATGTATAAAAAACGGATCAAATACCAGCAAGGAAATTCTGCAGAATACAATTATGAAAACAGTAATAATAATAGATTACTAAATATTAGCTAAGTGGTGTAATGACCTATGATAGCAATAGCTGTGGTTAATGACTTTCTTTATAATTATAACAAATACATTACTTCCCTGCTCTCCACAATAGTTAATTATTCTATAATAGTTGCTGGCAGTTAATAGCATTTTTCCTGGTACTGCTTTGTTCTGTATACCGCAATGGGCAGTCACATGTCGAACATATATAATATTTACTGGCCAACGAATACTTTGTTGGGGGTATTTAAACTTTCAAAATTTCTCCCCTACCTCTTCGCATAAATGCCAGTCGAGTTTTCAAAACAAAGGGAGGGCTGATAAAAACAAACAATGGTGGGAACAAACACATATCAAATTGGTTTGTAAATGAGAAATTCTAGATACTGGTAATGACAAGGAGGTCTTTCGTAGCTGCCACTCCCCCAAAATGCAATATAGTACATTTCACTGCACATTATGGCTCTTTTTGAAGATATATGTAAACTAGATAGGAACTGATAAAGTGTGCCTAAGTGTGTATAGATGTATTTTGCATATATACAGACTAGCACTTGTAGTCATGCTAGCTGCATCCAGCTTGCAGTGGATATCCGCCCATACTCCTTGTTAGCCGCTCCTGCTGGCCTCACTGTAGTCTGTAGGGATACTCTATATCCCTGTCTCTCTCTCTAGCTCTCAGCAATGCTGCCTTTTCTCGTTTATTTTAGGAGTAAACCCCACTTTATTTACTCCAGAGAAATTTATTGGCGCATCCTTCGGCATGGGACATTATCTGTACAGAGCGTTGATCTTCTGGCATGACTTGTCAAGTGGGATCACTGATATAAGGCACTGCGAAAGCCGGGGTTAAGGAACTAATGCTCTACTCAGCTGGAAGATGTGAAACACGAAGCGAGTACTGCTGGAAATCAAACAGTGGACTGAAGAAGATGAAAGACAGTGCACAGAAGGGGCCATGTAACCTACCATGTGCCTCGCCAGATGTATTTTGTGTGAATGGACAGCAAGATGACCATTCAAGACCATCAGATAACCAGCTGATAGGTCTGTGCAGGATTGAATCATAATGGAAAATAGCAATGCAGTATTTTAGCATTTGTTATGTTTCCCTAATTATATGGACTCTTTATCTTTAAGTGTCCATTAACTTGTAACATCCACACCCACTGGTACAAATTATAAGCAGACAAATAGAAAAAGTTATTATCTGATGGTGCTTGAATATTGAGAACAGGGGGGGCCCACTCACAAAGTCACTTTACGGTCCCCCCCAGCCCTAGTATAGTGACTTTTTGTGGCCAACAGGGGGCCCCAAAGTTCAGGGGCCCCAAACAAATGCGTAGTTTGAGTGATGGTAAACACCAGCACTGACTTCATCCATGTCGGTAAAAGTCACACATCGAGTGAAGGACAAGCTATACATTTACAAAAGTCTAACGGCACCATTTTTGTGCCACAAAGTCTTACAAACACCACACTTGAGTTCTGGGCATTTCTGCCTCCTGTTTTATTGCTAACATATTTCAGAAACAGTGGGCTGAATCGGTTGAGGAGATCCCTCAGTGGTCAAATGTCTGCCGTCAGGTAGATCATGAAAAAGTAATTAGTTTTCCTCCCCTCTTCTTTCACTGTCAGACATCATCATGTCATAAACACGGATGCTTGTTGTGCAGGATATTGCTCTATCCAGGCTTTACCTACTTCCTGTCTCTGGCCATATGGTTCTGTGATTTGTGTCTGTAAAATCACAACAGTTACTGCTTGTTTACAGAAGTCTGATACATCCCCAGTTGTGTAACATGTTTTTAGTCCATAGATAATACATGAACTTGTTCATTTTAAAGGATGTGGCTATATGCATGGTGGAATAACTACGGAGCCAAAGTGACAGGACCATCTGCCAAACATTATTGACATGAAGGCATGGCCCCACTCAACATTGTGCCATCTCCTCTGGAGGATCCTGTTCGCTCATCATTGCTAATCCTAAATATTAATAATTTGTTGACCTCAACGTCTTTAGGAACCACTGAGGCAGAAATGTCTTACCCTTCCGAATGGTGTATGCAGATGCCAGGTAAATGGCGCTGTTTTGCAGGGTCTCGGGGAGAGGACAACTTGCAATTAGTCCGTGGTCATGAATATTGCATCACGTCTCCTTTTAAAAGCAGACACGGAGAAGTGGCTTAACAAACCAATTATTGTACATAAATAAAAGGTATTCTGACAGTAAATACATGCATCTTAGAAGTGCTAACTAATTCTTAATAAATATTCTTAAGTAGAATTGTTGATTAATAAAGACTTTTGTGATACAGCTTAAAGTGGTTAAGCGTCAGTACTACTCGTAATTTGAGGTTTAATTACATTATTAACAGGCCTGAAAACATCATTCCAGGAAGTGGAAAACTAAAAGCCTGAATACCACCAGGCAGCGGAAATAATCTTACTGTCAGCAAGTATTATTTCATATGTATATTTTCACATTTTATACTGTATGACAACAGTATTCCCTGAGTCCATGCATGACTAATGTCCCTACCATTAAAAATGTATCTACATATATACTATTTTTTCTGTGTTACATTTCTTTGTAGATTATGATTGGCAACATTGTTATCGCTTTGCATCTATTCTGACAAGCATTCAGGTGCTTTCCTTCGGTGTTCATTACATTTCTTTGTGTATAAAGAGTGTATAAACAGGCTTAGCTTTATCCTGAAGTGTCAATTTAGCTATAAAATGCCATGTGTCCTTCAATGGGTATTTTTACAAAATAACAATAGATGTCTCAAAGCAGTAATTAGAAACTCATTGTTGTAATTTCAAAACATCCACACCGTGCCTGCAATGGAGAAACACAGCGTTGTATCACTGTAGCTCATGTACACTTTACTGCATCTTGGTTGATCTGTTCCAAACTAGGAGTACATTTTTGCCCTTGATTAGGAGTAGTGATGAGAATGAAATTAAACGAATTACAAGGGTATTTTATTGAATTAATTCCTAAACATAATTCCACTTGCTTTGTATTCATAGGTATTGATTGTAACAGACTTAGTGGTCTGAAATATATTTGGTGGCACAGTCTTGTAGCAAACACAAAGAGACGGGTGTCAGCTTTTAATTGTGACTGTCTTCCAGAATAGTGTTGTTTTAATATCCTGTATAGATTTTTATGTAATACACTTACTTCCAGGCAGCCTGGAGCAAGAATCAATTCTGCAAAGGATTCCCCTTTTGTTAAATGCCAATCTTGTTTTAATGATGCATGAAGAAATATTCAAGCATTGACATTTCTCTGTCAGGTTTCTTTTGAAAAATCAATTAAGATAATACTGCTTTGACCTAGTTATCCAGTTAATGCTTATTAGGGATGTAATATGATTTACTGTCAGCATAATAATTTTATGTATCTCATCCCATTAGCTCGTGCATGTTTCACAGTGTGCGGCACAATGGTCACTTCTTGGAAGTCATCGTGGGCAAAGGTAAGTGAAGAGGCGTATTGACAGTGATTCGTGCTATTAGACAAGTCTAAAGCAGGACTGTTTTAACAGCATGGTTATAAGTCTAAATTATATGAACAACTGGCTAATGCTTTTTTGCTTAATTACGAGACTGCATACCTTTGCTGCTTGCAGCACTCAGGATATTTAAGACCTAAAAAAATCTCCTAATCTCCACCTTACAGCTGGTGACATATACAACACCATTATAATTCTGATAATAGGCCTGTGACCTCTTTATGAACTTCATAATCTTAAAATAGTTGATTTTTTGTGAATACACTTAAGACAAGAAGGTTCAAATGGTCTCTGACACCACATCAAATATGTTCCTCATGAAATCGGTATAAACTTTCTTTCTAAAATATAATTCCATTTTTTTCCTCTTCTCTGGTTCACTTAATGCATCATGTTTGGCTTTCTTATGGTTCTTTAACAATATTTAGTGTTATTACTTTAACTCATTGTTAAGTACGAAAAAAAAACATAACTCCTACTTCTGAAGGTGCAAGAGGTGATAAAATTCATTGAGAGATAAGGATGCTGTTAGATGTCAATGAAAATAGATTTGACGATAAGCCCTCTATGAACCAAAGATATAGGCTAACTAAGTTAGCATAGTACCGTGCAACAGAGCACGTACGCTGAAAGTATAGTGAGAGTATAGCAAGCATCTACAGACAAGAGAATACTTGGCAGTACTTTTTCAAGATTCACATCATCTTTTGGTACAAACTGTATTCGCCAAATGTACCCCAAAACATGAACAGTACAAGACCATAGAACTTATGACTGGGTTTCAATGAGTATATAAATAAAACTTAAATTTCTAAATTACAGTGGTCTTCCTTTAAGACATTAACCATTGAGGCAACAAATGTGATGTAAGTATAGTCATATATAATAATGATTGCTGTGGTAAAGTATGGATCTGCAGGCAACTACAATAATGTGTTTGATATATGAAATATGGAAAGTAAATAAATATATCGGTGAGCCTTTTGCATCACAAGAACAAAGAATTGTACCCCAAGGGTTTGGGGATCATCGGTATCTTCATAATGGAAAGCGTTAAACCTGTTTTACGCAGTTTGTTCTTAAGACAGCCATTGTTTTACTACTAATTGTCTTTGATGAATGCTTACTTTAAAAGCTGGATATCATCATGTTGTGAAATGGCTTTGAAGCGAAAATATTCTGCATGAGTGCTTTATTACTAAGACTCCCTAACGCAACTTGATAAAAATGAACTTAAAACACAAGTTAAAAATTGTCATGGTTCTTGGATATTATGGCTGGAAACAGTGTGAAATGTGTCTAAGCTGCGCAAACAAGCCTTAAAAATGACCAAAAAATAAAGCGTCCAAAGCTTCAGTAATTGTAGGGGGAGTGAGGTACCGTGGGGGGGCCACATTTCAGCAGACCCCGATAACTCAGACACTGAGCCAGACGACTGAAGAATGACCTTTCAAAGGCTGAAACGTTTAGTACTATTGAATGGAAGCACCACAGGAAAAAAATTAATTAAAATTCATGTTGATCACTCAAGCTTGTCTGCAAAGCAGTCGGTCTTCTGAAGTGGATTACCTACAAAAACAATGATCTGAACTGAATAAAAAAACAAATAAAAAAATCAATTAGCAATGTTTTAGAATTGTGATGTGATCATACTTTATTGCAGGATTTAATTAATACAGGATTCAGAATTTGTATATTTATTGATATGTAATGCATCTAATATAACCAAATGTTACATAATGGTGTATAATTCCAAGACAGCCAAGGTTTTACATCTGACTATCTGAAGTTGATGTCCACTGTCACCTATAAAGCTGTAAATTTCATCTAAAACAGCTAGTAGTCATTTGGTATGTGAACAATTCTGGTATGTGAAAAGACTTCTGTGTTAATATATAGAATCAATGTTGTCTAAGTATGTCAATTCAAAATGTATTGTTATCACTCCATCTACTGTGTTTGCTATATTAATGACGAAGCATTTTATTACATACAATGATGGGGACATTATAAATAACAGGAAAATGTAAATTGTTACTTTGTATTTTATTAAAGTGCATTTTGGCCCATTTCCGGTAATGATCATATACTATTAAGGTGTATTGTTGCATACCAAGCCCACCATCCTTCACTGGACGTCTGGAGAGCAGCACAGACGCACTATCCTTGCTGGCCTCTTTCTTTTTTTCTTTTTTTTTACAGATTGGCAGAATCATTTTGTATCCTGAATCTCAATGGGTTCATAGTGCCGCCATTACCCATCTGTTCTCCAGCAGGCGCTGAGAGACACAGCAGTAAACTTTGATCCCCATGTATATTTTCCCAAACCCACCAGGATTTGCCTGCCCCTCTAGAGCCATTGAAAGCCAGCCCCAGAGAACAAATTGTAGATTCATTATAAGTGTAGGCGGCAACCCATGTTTTTCCCAAAGCGCGAGACACATACATAACATATTGTTTTTTGGTAGCATAAATTACTTTCCATTGTTCATTGTTGGTTATGATATTACATGTAAACACTCAAGTGCAATGAATTAGAGCATAGGACTTATTTTGCATGAACTTTCTGTCATGCCTTGAAAGAAATTATTAAGGTTTAATTTTAGAATTGTAATTCCTTTTAATTAACTAATTAATCTTTGCTATACATATCCATTTAAAGGTTTGTGTAAGAATTAAAACAAGACCTTTGTTATCAATTATCAATCTGTTTTTTCACGACAAACTGTTACTTCCTCTATTCTTTATGCAAATGTAATAGCTAAAAAACAGATATATGTAAAAAAAAATGAATGATTCACAGTGAGGCAAATAAAATATATCCATTGTGAAATTAGTTATCGGACACCAGCAAACCATGTTGTAAAAGTTAATCCAATCATAACAAACTATCCCAAAATAACTGGGCCAGCTCTCTTATGAAACAATTGTTTGTTGTGTGGTACAGTTTAAGTTGCTATGGTAACTTACAATTTGTCAAATTCAATAAATGGTGGCTGGGCAGAGGCAGGTGACAGACAGGAATTAATTCTCTAACACATAATTATGTAGCAAAATGTTGACTGCCTTGCAGAAAGTGCACTGTGACACATATGCAATTTTTAAGACATGGCAGTAACATTAGCATTGGTCATTAGCAGGAGACATCTCGGTACAGTGTCAGATACAGACTCATATGCAGACCTGTTCAGTTACCTGTGTGACAGCCTTGTTTGGGACACCAGAAACAGCTGTCTTGGCCTGTGTGAGCCAAAATAATTAGGCCTGTCATCTTCCCGCTCTGATTTCCCCTTCAACCCGCTTCACAAAATGCAAATATTTCGCTTTCATTGTCACATTCACCTTGACACGGATATTGCTTTGGCGCATAACTGGATGAGATGACTCCAAATTTGCATCGTTCGTTCTAATAAATTTGCCTCCTCAGTACCTCCGCGGCGGCAGCCATCAGATAAAGTCTCCCCGAGTGTCATCAATCACTGCGGCTGACAGACGGCCTTCGCCTTCATTTGTTACATACGAGAACATGCTTAATTATTTGTACTGTAATTAGTTGGGAAAATGTCAGGAAATGTCAACTCTCTGTTCGCCGCGGAAGGGTCTCCTGCTTGAAAGCCGCGGTGACTGAAGTGTCATTAATGCCACGTAACAAGATGAGGATCAGCTGGGGGGCAGCAAAAGCCTCTTAGAACGTAATCATGGTGAGTTAGAGGGGGCCGCAAATCAGGAGGACGAGCATGATGGGCGTCTTATTAGCGAGCAGCTGCATTTTTCCGCCGCCTTCCGCCTTCCCTCCACTTTTCGGGCAGCGGCGAGGAATAAAAGCGCCACGTTGAAGGCTTTCTCTAAAGCAAAGTAAACAATATGTGCAGCTTCTCATGGATATTCTGTCATGTAAGGTGTGTGT
>JAODLD010000144.1:4290497-4305345 GCA_026781065.1 Mormyrops boulengeri
AGCTCCCACCCCACACCACCCCACACCGCCCCCCCCGCCCCCGCCCCCGCCCCGCCGCCCCCCCGCGCGGGGGCGCGGGCGGGGGGGGCCCGCCCCCGCCTAGAGTGCCTGTCAGACGCAGACATGCCAAATTGAAAACAGTAGCTTAAATAAAGACTTAGTTACGTGTTACCTATTTGGAGGTTTGTTAGTTACATTGTCGCCATACTGCACCTTGTCTGAAATGATAATTAATAGCCAGTAATTCAATGATTTCAGAATCGACTTACTTTTCCACAAAAAAAATATTTAAAATAAGCATTTGTAATGTGAATGTGTATTATATATATTACACAAAATATGGGAATTTATAACTTTTTAAAGAAATTATTATTCTCTTAATTATAATAATCATTTTACCTAGTTTAATCTATTTGTAATTCTATTGTAATCATATAATCATGTATTCCTAAGTGTTTAAAGAAGCTATTATTCCATATAGTGTGTATATTTAAAAATCTATATCAGTTAGCTTATTCAAATACCATTTCTTTAAAACATTTTAAAAACAATAATTATAAGCATGTGTCTATGTACCACTGAGTCACTCCTTAACAGGTCACATCCCGTCTCACTTCCTTGCCACCTGTTACCTGTGAGATTTGACCTCACTGTATTACTAAATTATTGTGTTTTGCTTTAGGAAGCTTAAAAAATGTCAGAAGTCAGTAATTACATGTCCCTTGCTTTATAAATCTGGACGAAAAATAAATGCACACTTAAGTATCAATAACAATTCATTATATCTGGTTTTAATATGAGAGACTACCAGAAATATCGAGTCCTGTATAACTCCTAAATACTAGTGTGAAGCAACCTGCGCTGAATGATAAGGACTTGAAGGAAATATGTTAAATAGTAAGTATGATGTGAGACTGAATATTTCATATCAAAGGCGTAGAAGTTTCTCAGTCTGACCAGAACCACCAGCTTCGGAGTGCCCATAAGGTAAAAGCATAAATCAGGCAGGGGGCCGTCTTCTTACAGAAAGAGGGTCTTGTCACATTTTGTCATTACTTCTTCTTGAAGGCTATGAACACCACAAAGCTGACATAAAATTGGTATTTTCAGCAGAATAGATCACCATAAAGCCATATCCTTTTCTATATATATATAAAAAAACAGGGAGTGCATGGATAAGGGGAACTGTGATTGCATCGTGTGGAAGTAGAATTTTATTCTAAGATTAAATCTTGTTAACCCACAGGGGCTAACCAGTGGACTAATGTAGGGTATTTGGCGTTTATTAATAATATTTCAGCTTTTAAAAAAGTCTAGTAATTGAGTCATGTATTGGGCTGAAACTTTAACATGGAAACTGCTGGAAATACTCTCTGACAGGGTTCGCTGGTTGGTAGTAGGGTCTCCAAAATGAACGTGCAGTCTAGCCCAGAAATGAAACGAAAGCTCTGAAGTGAAATGTGACACACTTCCCATTAGGGTGAAGCCATTTTAACAGGATTTGAAATATTGTCCTTGCAGTTGCGTGTTTACTGCCAGGATCCTTGTAGAAATATGTGGCAGAGAAGACAATGGACACACATGGACATGTATCGATGAGCTAACGTGTCACATAACTATATCCAGCTTCATATTAGCGTCACTGTTCGCAAGACAGCAATTAGCCATGCTATATACCACCACTTACACGCAGGACTTTCAAGCGGCCATTAAACGGCGTTTCTTTCGTTACTGAATTCACTCAGCAGTTTTGCGCTTTAAAATAGCTTCCATGATCTCTCTGCAGAAAGGTACGCTATCAGTATCTGACGTCACTTATGTACTCCTGTATGACACAGAGACACTGACGATGATGCAGCCTGTCACTGCCTGCTAGGACGTTACGCAGATCTCAAAAGGAAACCGCAGCTTTGTTTTTATTGTCTCAAGACATACATTTTTCCTTCGCAAATCATTTGGTGTTCGCCCCCCTTCAATTCATCCATCCATCCATCCATCCATCCATCCATCTGTCTCTCTGATTCTGTCTGTCTGTCTAAACCTACTTCCCATCATATAAAATTCATGTTTGTAGTCATTTGTTTGTGGAGACAGTCCATTCATTTTTATGGGAAAAACCCTAATCCCAACTATGACCTTAACCCCTACCCAGCCCTAACCTTAACCATAAATAACCAAACAGTCAGATGCAGATTTTATGAAACTGAATTTTCCCCTGTGGTCCCCACGATGTTAAAATAACAGGTTTTTATCTCATTGTGGGGATTTTTTTGTCCCCACAATATAATATTTACATAACCCACTCACACAGACACACACACATATATACTGTATATTCTGCATATATAAACTCTTTATTTATATAATTTGTTTCCCCCTCATCATTCAACATAGAAAAGAAAATCATTATCAGTGAAAATCAATATTAATGTCTTTCAAAAAGCACCCATTTCCTTGTTTGTTGATTTGTCTGTTTGCTTAATTTTATGGATTGCACATCGTCTGTGGAGGTCTTCAAGAAGCCGCCTTCTTCAGCAGTAACACTGGTATTACTAGACGCCTGTAGCAATTCAGGCTGACCGACACGTACATACAGTTAACATCGCCAGCCAGTACAGACCACCCTAAACATCGCCGTAGAAACACAAATGAAGCACAATGTTTAAAATCTGCCAGGGATGCATTTGTGGTGAGACAAAAAAAAAAAAAAAACATTGGAAAGGAGAAGGTCTCTGGAGGTTTTAATGACCAGTCATTATCGCAGGCCTCACACTGGGCGCATGGTGGATCAGGTCTGCGTTACCTTGCCCAGAGACAGCACTGATGGTCATCCAAGAGCTCCCTAATTAGCCTGCAATCTGGCAACGTTGAGCGTTCCCAAGATGTGGCAGTCCTGCGTAAATACGATGCCAGATGCAGTTCCACCTACAGCGCCTCGTTTCGTCATCTAGGCGGGGGGACAGGCTGCCGTGAACGCTATAACGTCCGGTAATTTTAGAAACCCTCATACTTTTGCTTCATTGCTAAGAGCGAAGCTGGTCCACAGTGACCTTGCTCGAGAGCAAACAGGTGCTTTTATTGCCAGCTCAATTAAAATTTGAACAAAGTATGTATGGTTTTGTAAGAACATAAGAAATTTACAAACGTATTACAAACGAATGTCTATGTGTATAATAAACTGTATATGGTAATATAGATATAATATATAAATAGTGCACATATGTGTTATATACAGTATATTATGCATAGACTGCATGTATACATAGTGCAGTCTATGTATATGTATATAAACTGTAATATTAAATATAGTGCTTTCCAGTGTCATCTCTGTTGTAGAGTATTCACCCTCAGTTCTACAGATCAGTTTTTGTTTGGGGGGGGGGGGGGTATTCTGCACTCTTTCCCAGTCTTCACCCTATAACCTGCTTCTCCAAAACTCTGTGGAAATCTCTTGGCAAACACTTTGATTGTTCAGAAAACGTCATGTTCTTACGTTTTCTTTCTGCAGTGTCAAAGAACGTGCCAAGCTGTGCTATTTGTCAAAATTATTCTTACCTGACAAGTACATAAAACCTATATAAAATATTCAGTATATTACAAAATGTACAGTTGATCCAAATTTGCCCAATAAAATTATCACTACTGTTAACAATCTCGGGAGAATTGTCAAAAATATTTATAATTAATATGTTGCTCTGAAATGATAATTTCTTCCTCTTTGGGAACTTTTGAATCACTTTTGTGTGCACATTTTGCACATCATATATATCATTATTTTATGCTTCTAAGAGCACTTTGGTACAAAGCTGAACATCAGCACTTTAAGAGTATCTGTAAGCATGCAGAAGGATGAAAATCTAATCATTTGTAAAATGGGGGATGGTGGGGAACAAAGAGGGAATAATTTAATGAAACGTTAAGTAACATTCAGAAATGGCCAGCGATTGTTTGGTTAGCGACACAATGCTAAAGCAGCTTAGAACACTGTAAGGCTTTATTCAGCGCTACATAATCATGCGTATTGCATAGCAGGGATTACTAAAAAAGGACTGCGTGTCGTTTTTGTTGTATATCTTTATAATTACACCTTGAAGCCATTACTGTGTGTGTGCGTGCGTGTGTGTTTTTTACTACATATTCATGAAAAGCAGACTTGTAATTTGATAAAGGAAAGCTTGTGTTCTCAACTTCATTCAAACGGCATCATGAAGCGGTATTAAAGTGGGCATCTGTGTTCCCTCCGCATTAATCTCCTCAAGCACATTCCAGCTGCTGTGATGTGCGGGAGAGAGATAAGTCTTAAACAGTCTAAAGCTAAGCAAACCAGACAACTCCATTATTGGCTTCATAATTGCTTAATTAAACTTTTGTCACTAATCATTATGAGGGCAATAGAGCTGTTACACAGGCTTCTGTTGAGCAAAAAATCAATAAACTGTTGGAGTTAATTTCTCTGTATTTTTTTTTTCTTTTTTTCCCCTGCAAATGAAATTCATTGCTGCCGGTTACTGATCTGTGGGGCTGCAGCCCGGCTGATATGAGCCACCATCACCATTTGAATTGAGGGTATTCACTAGCACATGAATATGAACAAATGGCAGACATAAATCTCCTGCATGAAGTACACCTTCTATCCTTTTATTATAGAACAATTGACCCATCTAAAATGAATTCTAATGCCAGGAAAGCGTTTAGATTTAAATTACACCGTAGTCTCCTGGACCTGAAAGATGGCGGCATAAAAAAGATTAATATGCTAATTATTTTCCCTCCTTATTCCTCTTTTCGACAGTTGCGGTGGGTTATTGTGAAGCGTGTAAATAAGATGACTGTTTTGTCAAGAAATGACTAAGGCACGCACTACACACCGCAAATAGAATTCGTCTTTTCACGAAACCACTCTGATCACTGCAAACAACCCCACATGCATTTTCTTTATATGCGTAAAAGTTTTTGTTTTTAACAAATGATAGTCCATTTACGCAAGCATTTCCTTTTCCTCCACACTCAGAAAAACAGAAATGTATCGTAAATGACAGTCAGGCGAAAATGAAAATTATTTTTATTTTTTCCTAAACTGCGACTTCGCCATCTACAAATGGCTATCGCCTAACGTTTAGATTAGAGGCCACCGTCCAAGTTAAAACTATGTGGAGTCTCAGTTAAAATGACGTTGTGGTTCATTTCCTTTAATAGATCCAGCTTTAAAAGATAAACTTTTCAGTACTTCTGTACTGGATATATTGCCATTTGCAGCCAACTGGCAGCCACTCAAGGGTGGAGGGAACCTGGTTTTAAAATTTGTAGGCACTTTAATTTTGGCCTGACATCAAAATGAATTGAAAATGGTCCAAAACGTAAGACAGAAATTCACCTTTCCGACCTCTGACTGAAGAATGGCCTCTTTCACCGTGATAATTCAGAAACCAAACTTATTATACTCCATATCTGATGCGATACGTAAATCTGAGCAATCAGTTTCCTCATTGGAGCTATAATGAAGTGCATATGCATATACAAACATGTCATGTTACCGATATATATCTGATTTCACTATATCAACACTAATCTCATAATGACAGATATTTTGTAATCAAGGGTCTATTAGCAAAAGTCAATTCAATTCAAGACTATAGACTCCACAAAGAATTTCATATAAGTGTCACGTGCTGAAAAGGTGAGTGGCATTTATGCAAGTGTTTGCTTTTTAAAGCTAGCTAGGTCATTCCCTTTGGATAGCTTCACATAAGTGCAGCATAAAAATGCCATTTATTATCGTCCTCCTTGAATTGATTTTGCACAGCATCCCACAGAGGAATTAGACCTGCGCTCTGTATTCCATAACTCGGTACGAGCCCAAAGTGTATTAAATAATGAGCTACCCGCTCTCCAATAGCCAATGTATTTGGATCGGCTAAACCGGTACAGCAGAGAAGAGCTCATTTATGTTGGGGATCAAGCTTGCTAACACACAGGATTATTTACAGCTGAACTACAGGTTGCATTTCCAGTAAATTCTGCTGTTCTTCTAAGATAGTGCTTTTTAAAAGTCATCAGTTAGCATCCTGCTTTTGCAGTTGAGGCTGCTTGGAGTACATGTGACGGGGGGGGGGGGGTAATCGCTCAAGCCACACTTTCCTAAGCAGGCCTGCTTTTTTATAAAACTATGTCATATTTCCTGTGACTTTTATTTCCACAGATACCAGCTGAAATGGCCCAGCAAAGATGCTCTGTTTTGATCCTCGTCTTTGAAGGTAGGAGTGGTGGCCAGTTCAAGTTGTGGTTTAGGCAACACAAGACAGTCACATGATTATGCAAATAGGTTTTGGCTCTCATTAACAAAATATTACCATGTGACAATGTAGCAAACAGTCTCTATTGATTTCCCGCTTCTGTGTGAGTAAAAACTGAAAAAAATAGGTATTACCATTTCCCCTGATATTTGACAGTGAAGGTGAATTTGTTTAAGGCTAAAATTGCAATTAAAATGAATATTTCAATCTATTGATGTTACAGAATAATTCTGGACTGCCCCATTGCTTTATATGTATGCATTAAGCACATACAGCCCAGCCAGATTCCTTGTCTCAAACATTTCCAGCGAATGAAGCGAATGTGCATGAAACAACAATATTTCTGTGCAGACAAACCCCTCCAAGGGATTAATTAAAAAGCACAAATGGCAAACAGAATTTGTCTCAGACCACACCAGATAATGGGGAAATGAAACAGATATTTAAACTATTGTTTTTAATTACTTCTAATAATGGTGTAATTAAATTTAGATTTTAGAAATTAGATTTCAGATCTGCTAATGATTTCAGATCTGCTGGTTAATGATGAGTTATAATTATGACCAGCTCGAAAATACACTCAGTTGCTGAAAAGTTCAGACTGTTTATTACATTTAAACTTTCATATTTAATATTCATTAAACTTTCTTTTTTAATGAATGCTACTCTTCTTCTGCATTTGGTGGAAGTGTTTTGCGTTAATGAATTATGTCGGATATATCTGAAGAAGGACTTAATTACAGGCCCAACTGTTGTTACATCATTATGGATATTTCCAGTATATTCCCAGTTGAATACTGTGCTCTACAGCTAGATAAACAATTTTTACTATAGCTTTATGGCAACACTTTCTGGCTTGCTATTGATACCGCACACTCATTCATCTCGGTATGTGAAGCGTTACAAGCATAGAAATGCGGCATTACAAATGTACACCTTATTTTCATCTCATTAATGTAATCTGCAGTATGCACATATCAAAATAAATAACATGCACAACACTGAGTTAAACTCCAATTCATACTATTTCTATTTTTATGAACAGTCCATTACTGAAAGTATTGAAAAAAACTGAGTTAATGCCATCATCTCATGATAGTGTTTATTTAGATTTATGGGTAAAAACATGTATAACATTTATTTTCATTTTAATATCGTACTTATATTATCCTGGAAACAATCTGAGGTATTACGAGGCGTGAGATGGTTTTCCACTATAACACCATGAGGTATTATGTTGTAACAGCACTGTGATTTTCATTCAGTAAAATGAGTTTGGAAAAAAAAACTTATAGATCTTGGTTTCTCGCTTGTATGAAAAAAATCCGTGCGCCAACTTGAGTTCAAAGCTAAAAAGAGAATATGGGCTTCAATATTTGTTATTGACACCTTTTGTTTAATGGATGTGAGTATGAAAAAAATGTATGGTTTCTTAGCCGTCTGTGGAGGGCTTGAAAACCTTTGTACCTTTTCCAGCACAACACTCCAGAAATGTTCTTGCTAAACATTTCCTTTTTGTCTACAGGGTCTGCCAGTCAGTTACCGCTGTCCAGATACCCTCGTTTGATCACCTCATATTTCCGTCTATTTAGCAGCTGCAACAGACAATGCAAGCATTTATCTCTCAGGATTTCAACAACCAATAGTTCAGGGTGGCTGACAGGTATGGTGGTCACCTGTCGTTTTCAGATTATGGTTATGCTCTGACATGACATGAACGGACTTGCGATGTTACCAGGAAAAGATACACTTGTTATTTTGTCTGTCAGAAAAGTACTTATTTGCCGTGGACCTTTGTGTAATTATGGATAAGTAAAGAGGAAAAACTCTGGAGAACACATATCCTTTGTTCATAAAAAAATAAATAAGACTGTGATCTGTGCAGTACTTACATAATTACATGCTCTAAATCATACCTGTCGTGCGCAAAATATTATTATTTGCAATAGTGTGGTTTATGTCTTGGAGAAAAAAAATGTTGTGTTTAACGGATTTTATTAAATTAAAGTTTGATTGATTTTAGAGCAGCTTATTTCTTGGTCAGTGTTTATTTATTAAATCATAGTTATTACATAGGTACTCGTAGTTAATTCATAGTTCTCTCACCATCTGTTTGGTGTTTTAGCTTTATATTTGTAAGTCTGGATTAATACACATATTTACAAAGACAGTACAGCACAGTGTTGGTATGCAGCTCTGTATTCAGAATTTACCATAATTGATGGACAAGAATTAGAGGAATTGCTCACAGTTGATGTGTACAAAATGTATATATTTTTTCTCTCGTCATAGTAAAACATGTTTGTTGATAATCCCAGGAAAGTATGTCAGTCAAATATACACTGTGCAGGGAAAAGTAGCATAAGCTGATTGTCTGGTGAATCACATTTGTACGTACACTGTCATTTTGTTATCGACCCACTGTGAGAAATGTCACCCTGGACTACACCAATTTAAAAGCGCTGCCCCATTCCCATCCTGCGAAGATCTCATATGCAGGGACCCAAAGGCTGCTGCTGGGGGAGGCTCCCTGACAGGTGACCTGTCAATCTTAGCCTCGCGGCAGTCAGGGAGGACGGCTGAGCCGTGACATCACAAGCGGTGGACGTAGGCGCTAGCCAGGGCGTGGAAAGCGGACAGTTTGGTTAGGCCCTGCGAGGGTCAGCTTCTGAGCCGCATTGTTGGGCTGTTTTCTCTGCCAGTCTTCTATCATCGCTGATGTGGCTGCAGTTGCCGCTCGCTAGAGCGGCTTTGCTGTAGGCAGCTCCGGCTGTTAAAACCGTCATTGTTTCTCTTCCACCATTAGTCTACCCTCGCTCGGCAGCGGGGCTGGATGCGAGGAGGGGAGCCTTGCGATGGTCCGATGTATCATCATCAGCATGGGATTTTTCGGCTGCTGCAGCTCGGATCGCTCATTGTCGCGCTTCACTCTGGCAGGGTTTCCCCTTCGAGTGAAATTTCAACACGGCAGCTGGGAATTCGGAGAATTAAATAAGAAAATATTTGAGTGGCGCTCTCCCTTATTGGCATTGCATCCATTTCGTTTTGTTAAGCGTCTGTTTGTTTGTTTGCTTCCTTGGAATGGGCGCCGTGATGAAACAAAAACACTGAGACACACAAATGAGCAATTATCTGTGCAGGCAGAGCTGAAATAATTGACACTTAACCTCAATTATTTGAGATTTGCAGTTTGGAATTTTAGTCAGAATAAAATGTGAGCAAATAAGTCCTACAAGTTAGTAATGTTCAAAATCAGTTCCCCCTCTTCTCTTATTTAATTATGACAGGTACGATATAGCTAAACATCTCCCCTTTTTGTTTTATCTAAATACTTATGTAGCAGTACTGTTAAACTCATCAGGGAATAAAAACAGCATCAAAACAAACAGTTTTCTGTTTGTTTGGATTTTTTTTTTTTTGGTCAGTTGACAGCTTGGGCATTCATATCAGTACTTTTCATATGAAGCGCTGGTAATATTTCAGTTGCGACATTAAAACGGATCTTATCGCTGTCTATCATCCCGTCTCGATCCTTCCCCGACTGCCCTCTCGTAAAACCTGCCTCCCCTCTGTCAGTAAATTATGTGTTTTCTCCCTAGGGCACATTAACCCTTTCAAGGCACTTCAGACGGTGGGCAGCCCCGTTTCCGCCTCCGTGCTCAGTAACCACGGCAGCACAAAAGATCTGATCCCCCCTCCCCCTGCAAAATTACCTTGGGTGCGCTAGCTAGGAGCGGCCTCATTTAGAGACTGACTCTCAGCTGCTCCCGGTTTCTCAGTAATTAGCCTGCCGTGGCTGCTGCCTCATGTGGCTTTGCCTGAGAGAGACACTTGACACGGCAGACATCAGAAGGATTTTTTTAGGAGACTCTCCGGGCGCCCCAACAGCTCTTAATTAACCACTTAGGTATCCCCACTCGCTCTCCCGGTTGGCGCTTTCCAAATGGTAGGGGCTGCGCCGCGGATCTAAACACCGGGGAAGCATGCTATCAAAAGATCTTGTAAATGAAGGCTTGTGTAAATTATTTTTAATGATTCCCTCCTGGCACATCATTATGTTTGTAGTTACACACAGACACTTCTGAGACGGGCTCGTCCTCTGTAAGGTCAGCGGCAGGACCGCTGTAACTAGCTGCAGTCTGTAAATGGCTTATTAATTAGTGCTGTGGTTTTACATAGCTGTGAGCTCTGATGTATGGAGTTGGAATTGTAATTGTGTGGGATCGAAAATGATAACCCATCTCAGGGCTACTTATGCAAATTGCCATATTACAAAATCATTACCTATCCAAACACTGTGGCGCTATGTGAATTACAATGATGGATTTTATGATAATTGCAAGTTAATTTCTTACGTCTACATTTTTAAAAAATAATTTGGACATTTTGAGTGCTATTAATTCTGTGTTAGTTAAAGCTGAACAGATGGTTTTTATAAATTTATTTGGATTTTTTATGTCTGTTTAATAGTAAAAAAAGAGAAAAGACACTTCTGCGCTACTTTTGATCAAGTAAATTTGACTTCATGTTTAAAAGTGAAGTGTTTCATAGGATTATTTTCTCTTCCAGAAAACTTACTCAAACTAACTGGATGTGCTGGAAGCATACTCTCAGTGGAGTACCTTCACATTGATCAGAAGCTACAGGTATAAGGGTTTCTGTCTTCTCTCCAATAGATTGCATCACAGAATCAATCAATCCATCTTATTATGACTTATCATTTACATTTATGGCATTTTGGGACACTCTTATCCAGAGCAACTTACATTTTTTTCTAAATTCAGGGACAGTCCTGGAGCAAGTTGGGGTTAAGGGTCTTGCTCCGGGACCCAATGATGGTAGTGCCAGAGGGGGAACCGGCGATCTCTTGGTCTAGAGACAAGCGTCCTAACCACTAGACCACCAACACCCTGTATCATATTTTGGGTCACAGGGAAGCACATGGCAGGGGAGCGCCCTGAACAGGATGCCAACAGGGCACAGAATGTCAGCTGCACGTCATATAAAGATTCATGAACAATTTTATTTCCCTTTTCCTCTCCTTTGCAGCTAACTTATTTTCCAAAAAAACAGCGTAAACTGAAATTCCCCACTCAACTAATCTTTTTTTTTCTAAACTTTTTCATGGAAAGTAATCACTACAGCAATGCTATTTACACATTTAGATGGGTCGCTGGACAAATGTTTGCACAGTGAGTAACTGCTTTGTTTGAACCGTGCAAAGGAACAGTTCAGTTTCATTGTCACACAAAACCACCTAGCTAAATTAACTTAACGTAAATTTGGAGTTCGTAATGGTAAGCTGCTTCCCACAAAGTGAGCACTGTGAGGTCTCGTGTGACTTGGGCTGTTAACATGATATCTTGGACAGTGCACTGCTAAAACTCAGATCAAGCCTTAAATCTCTGCTGTATCATTTGTTGATTCCCCTGCTGCATTGTGGGAACCCCAGTGCTTTTTTCTTGGTCACAGAGGTTTTGGGGTGAATGAAGGAGTTATGGGTAATGCAGCTTTGCATTTTCCCTGGAGAATTCTAGGGTTGCTTTTATTCATGGCCATATCAATACATCAATATCTATCTATCTATCTATCTATCTCTAAACACACATATATATAACAAATATATAAACACACACACACATAAGTGATGTGTTTAAATATATGTATTTATATATATATAAACACATCACAAACCCTAACATTTATGTCCTTTAACAGGACTGATGCAATCTCCACAACAATTTCTGTGTGTGTCTGTGTGTGTGTGCAAGAGAGAGACAGAGAGTGTATATGTGATTATATATGCATATATAAGAACTATACCTGATCTACAGTATACTACTTATATTTAAGTTTCATACTTTACAGTGCACGGTCTAATCAAAATCTTTTTTTTTATTTTCATCAATTTTGGGTTTAATAAAAATTCAAGTAGTGTTGCTGATTTAAAAAAAAATCCTGGCAAATGTCTTCAAGGTATATAGTCTGAAGAATATAATCTGTATTGACTTGCGTATTTTGGACATAACATTTAAAGCTGGTACGACCAGTTTAAATATTTATTTTAACAAATGTCTTATAGTAAAGCATTTGATCATTGTAAAAGGAGGAGAGTTTCGTGGCAAGGCAGCAGGTGTAGGAACCTTCTGAGAAGCAGTATGTTGTCTTTGGCTCGGAGTCCGATGGTGGATCAGGTCTGGCTGTCCAGCGTGATGCTTCTGAGCCCCTTCCTTAGGATATCCGGGCTCAGGAGCAGAGGCCGAATGGAGGTGGGATGCAGACGAAAACCGAGGAGGACGTCAGGTCTGATCTAGAGAAAACCTGCTGGGCTCTGTTTAGCTACACAGATGATCGAAAAGCTTTCCAGCATAAAAAACAAAAGAAAATCCAATGGGAACACACTGGGAACTTCGTACAGCTCATTTGCGTAACAAGTAGCTTACTGTGGACAAAGTACAGGTTAAAAACACACTATTAAACAATTTAATCCAAATAAGGATATAACTTTGTCAAAAAGAGTATTACGAAAATTTTAGAGGCTAATACTTCTTAAAAAATATAATTATTATATGAGTATGTCACCCTATAAAACACTCGACAAGGGATAAGTCTGAACTTTCAAAACCAATGGGGATCTATCTGTTTTTACACATGCCGATGACATTACGCTACTCGCACCACGAATTCTCTTTAAAAATTCCCATGATCCTCAGTGGTTTTGGATGCAGTCAGGACCGGAATGCAATCTGTTTATTTCTGCCCATAAATGTATTTTCATAACACACAATCACGATGTTTTGTTTGCATGGCAGAACTAAGACTTATGACCCTAATAAATTATCTCCTTGTCATATTTTTATGTTTCTCCTGTCGAGTCCCAGTAGAGGACAGCAGTTGTACTGCAAGGCCTGCTCTAAGCTATAGGCCAGCTGCTGCAAAGCCCAACTGAAGAGGTCATTGTGCAATGCACCCCCCTCCACCCCTCCCCAATCTCACACTGCTGCAAACTCAAAGCCAAGCATAATACAAACAGCATGTCCCAAGAAGCTATCGGTTGCATTACCGTGTCTGAATATTTTAACAGCATCTCCAAACCCAGCTTCCCAGTCTCGTCAGGACCCAAATGATGTCCCTCCCCCATCAGGTCATGTTAAACTAAAAAACATTAATTTGACATTTACAAACTGTCAGGACCCTCCACCTTTCTCGGGGGCAGCATTCTGCCCTATGATCGATTCATTTACTTTAGCAAATGTGAAATTTGAAATATATGCTTAGCCATGGTATGCATTATTATGAAATCAAACATGCATAATATTTAGCGACGAACATATTTATGTAAAACCACAAGCCGAACCTAGAATAATATGAAGAATTAAGAATGAGTAAACTAGGACCAACATATTTGCTAATGCTTGGCCCAGTTTAAGTATTTCAGATCTTCTGTAATTTCAGTAAAAGAAGATATCCCCATTTTTACTTCTATCTATATGACAATAATATTTAGTTATACCCTTTCATTATGTGTTAAAATAGCTTCATTTTGTCATTGCGGGTTTCCTAAAAAACAAAGATATTTTCTTGAGTTCGGAATATTTAATATAAATTGTCAAGAGCTAAAGTTTTCTTTATTCAAAGATATTATGATGATAGCTGAGATAACAATGAAAACTAGTTCTATTTCATAAACTAAAGGTAAAATATATACCATTTTTCTTTATTTAACAAATTAATAAGCAACAGGATAACCAGATCCGTGCATTTCATTTGTAATAAATAGTTTTCAGCGTGATATAGGTATGCAAAAATGTTGAAATAATAGGTCACAGAACCAGATGCAAAAATTTTTATGTGCAGTTTGACAGAATAATATATTCCACCTATACACAGTGTTTCAAAGAGTATAGACAATCACATGATCTAAGGTTTACCGCTGCGTGATCTAAGTTCTCCCGTTCCCACGTCCCACAATAGCCGCTTACAGGTACACAACCTGGGTTCACTGAAGTTTACTTCCCACCCGTGTTTTCAAATCTGCCCGCTGAAATTAATCTGGAAAAATAAATATTGAAGCTGCCCAACCAAAGCAGTTAATTGTCTTAGTGCTTTACTAGGTGCCGCATCCCAACAGCTGGTCACACTGGCACACGGCAGTGCGATTGCGAGCCTTTGAGATAATAACTTTTGCATCTGCCAAAGGAGGGTCCTGCTACTGCCCACAGAATTTACAGCTCACAAGTGGAGGCAGCAACTCCGGCAGAATTTTTTATGCGGGCCCTTTGAATTTTATTAATGTAATGCAAACACAAGCCTTCCAACACATTAAATTGTTGATGTTATGCGAATACACTCCGGAATTGCAGATCCTCATTAACATTATTTGCATGTTAATCTGCATCTTTTTAATTAGTGATATTATTTATGCACATAATTTTCGCCCACTGATGCCAAGTCAGAGGCGCATTAATTAATCTACTGAGATGCCAAGCTGCCCGGGGGGGGGGGGGGGGGGGGGGGGGGGGGGGGGGGGGGGGGGGGGGGGGGGGGGGGGGGGG
>JAODLD010000144.1:4306711-4328982 GCA_026781065.1 Mormyrops boulengeri
CCATTACAGCTCTGTCCATTGGTATGTCCCAATTCCTCCCCTGTCCACCACCATGCACACTGCCATATCTACTGCCCCATCCCCATTACAGCTCTGTCCATTGGTATGTCCCAATTCCTCCCCTGTCCACCACCATGCACACTGCCATATCTACTGCCCTGTCCCCGTTACAGCTCTATCCACTGGTCTGTCCCCATTCCTGCCCAATATACATTCTTGCCCTGTCCCTGTTCTGTCCACATTCGTGCCCTATCCCTGCTCAGTCCACATTCCTGCTCTGTCCCTGTTCTGTCCACATTCCTGCCCTGTACTTGCTCTGTCCACATTCATGCCCAGTCCGTGTTCTGTCCACATTCCTGCCCTATCCCTGCTCTGTCCAAATTACTGCCCTATGCCTGCTCTCTCCACATTCCTGCTCTGTCCCTGTTCTGCCCACATTCATGCCCTGTCCCTGTTCTGTCCACATTCATGCCCTGTCCCTATTCTCTTCACATTACTGCCCTGTCCCTGCTCTGTCCACATTACTGTCCTGTCCCTGCTCTGTCCACATTCATGCCCTGCCCCTGTTCTGTCCACATTCCTGCCCTATCCCTGCTCTGTCCACATTCCTGCCCTATCCCTGCTCTCTTCACATTCCTGCTCTCCCTGTTCTGTCCACATTCCTGTCCTCTCCCTGCTCTGTCCACATTACTGCCCTCTACCTGTTCTGTCCACATTCCTGCCTTGTACTTGCTCTGTCCACATTCATGCCCTGTCCCTGTTCTGTCCACATTCCTGCCCTATCCCTGCTGTGTCCACATTCCTGCTCTGTCCCTGTTCTGTCCACATTCCTGCCCTGTACTTGCTCTGTCCACATTCATGCCCTGTCCCTGTTCTGTCCACATTCCTGCCCTATCCCTTCTCTGTTCAAATTACTGCCCTATGCCTGCTCTCTCAATATTCCTGCTCTGTCCCTGTTCTGTCCACATCCCTGCCCTGTACCTGTTCTGTCCACATTCATGCCCTGTCTTCTGCCTTGTTGACTGTTCTTTCCCCATTTCTGCAAACTAATAAGACATTCAGTAGCAAAAATTGAGTGAAATATGTAGTTTATTTGTTTATTTATTATTTTTTGATATATTTATTTGTTGATTTTTTGTTCCTTGGTTTTAATTACTTGATATGTGCTTTTTTCAGCTTTTTTGTACTCCAGGTCACTTACTCCATCTGAATATTTAAGGTACTCAATATGCCAGAACTTCATCATGAGGCAGACCAAGTTTTGTCTCATTATACGGTCATTAATGCTCATTTTAAGCTCTGCTTTTTGATTAATAATTCAGTGTATTACAGCTAGATTGTTTGGTCTTTAAATTTAAGTTGTTTGAGTAAAAGCAACTTAATACGACAATTCTAAGCAATGGGATTCTTTTGCACAAGAGTTCAGCTCTAAAGAACAAACAACACTTTAATCTTACTTAGCAAAATGTAAAAAAGAAAAAGAAAACACTGTGAATGCATGATGCATTTCTTTATCTGTAGAAAAACACCATATTGTATATAGTTGAAAAAAAAGGTCTCTCAGGAAATTCTGGTGTTACATAACAATTCAATTTGAAATTTTGGTTTGTATCTATGATAGCCTTAATTAGGGAGGATGGAGATTGTAACCAAGATTATAGGGTATTTTAAATAAAGCTTACATTCCCAGTTTTAATTATGTAAGTCTGTTAGTGGTTGGAGAAAATCCAGAGGGGGACTTTTGTAAAGTTAGTAAATTATGCTACATATAACAGGAAGCCAATGAATTAGGACTTTTCGTTACGCCAGGGCCAAACGTCACTGGACGTTTAATGATACATGATTTATTTTAGATACATTGTATTGAAGACAGTGATTAACTATATTTGTATCCAGATTATACAATATACTAATTGGATCTGAATTTCATGGCTGCAACAGAATTAGAATCAGAATTTCCTTTATTGGCCAGGTGCACTTACATATTCAAAGACATGCTTTTAAAGAGTGCATGGTTAAAGACTGAAACAACCAAGTAATAATTAAATCAAAATGATATTAGGGCAGTTATATAGAAAATATGGAAGGTGTATTGGGTATCAGGATACTTAAATGTGACTGTAAAATACACAATAAAACAATCTAATTCGTTTTTGAAGTTTTCATAAAAAAAATTAAGAAAAATAGCATATCATGACTAACAGCGAATAGTCTTCCCCTGTCATTCATTTCTCTTAAAAAATGCAAAGACATAGGGTGTGAAGAATCATCCAGTTTTGTTTCAGTCTTCTAGACCCCAAACAATCTAACATTAGCGCGGGCCATTTCACCCAGATAGCACTTCTCTCTGTTTCAGAATAACACGGAAACTCGCTTAACCTGCCTCAGATGCATAGCACAGTCTATCAAGAGATCCTCTTAACCACTAAAAGCAAAATAATGCAGCCATTGCCCCAAATTGAATTGCTTTCTACTCACTTACTGCTCCTACCATCTGGAATGCGCCCACCATTCACATCGCCTTCACAGGTGTCCATCAAGGATCAGTACTGGGCCCCCTCTATGCTTTTCTCCATATACTAAATCACTTGGCTCCGTCTCTGGACTTCACCAATCACTTATATTGTGATTTATACTCACACGCTCTGCTATTCTCTTCCCTTTGACCCACAGGTTCCCCTATGCATCCACACTCACCTTGCTGCAACATCTGGTTGGATGAATGCCCACCATCTGAGAACCAGCCTGTCGGAACTGATTTATCTACCGCCTAAATCATCACACCTCCAAGATCTTTTCATCATAGATGATGGTTGCACCTTTCCACACTGTCCCCCCCAATGTATGATGTATCATTCTTTTCACAATAACTTGACCTCTGCTTCATAAGATAGTTGATTTAACAGGTTGGATACAGATCAGCAAGTAATGTAACTGTATTATGCTGCATTACATTATATTACAGGATATGATGTAAAATACAACGACAAATATGCAGTTTGCTTACAAATTAAGCTAGGCAGTCTGTAGGTCCTGCATCTGTTATTCTGTGAACACTGCAGTGCGGCTTGACACGGACGTGATACTGAAGCTTCCTTGAGTCCGTTAGACAACGAAAGTATTAACAAAGATTCTTCCCCAACATCTTTTACATTACATTCTCTGCAATAGAACCAATTATTATTTTGAAATCATGCACCAGTTCTATATATCCAGGCTAACAGTCAGTTGAAAAACTCATGGCTACGATGATCCAGAATAAAGGAAGAATCTCCACCCTGGTGAGGTTTAAATGCACAGAAGCTCTAAACTGCTCCCTCTGTTTCATTTTGTATAGGATATTTTATTGCTAGCCTAAGACATGCCAGTCATGGAGCTCACCTTCAGAAGCCATCGATTACGGACCGTGGCGACCCTATGCGACACTGTAAATCCTGCAGAGTTGTGCAGATATTTCTGTATAAGACATTGTGTGTGTGCAATTGATATACAAGATAATTCGGCATACAATTTCCAGTAACTAGATACAGAAAGTGAGTGCGACCAAACTTAAAAAAAAGTGTGTGGGAAAGAATCTGAACAAAATCTTGGCATTCCAGTGGTCGTTCACTTGAAACTGATAAGCCTGATGAAAATTTGTCCCATTCTTTGTGCTTTGCATGAAGAATTCCCTTTTTGTTTGTTTAATTTATATATTTTACAAGCTATCATTTAATAATTATGACAAAAAAATTCACATCAGTTTGCTTTTTGTTAGTTTAATTTCTATATTTTACAAGCTATCATTTAATAATTATGATAAAAAATGTCACATCAGACTGGTCTGATGCTGTTTTTACATGTTCATTTCATTAGCATTATCATAATTATCTTTACTAGTTATGTAAATGTAGGGTCTTTAAAAAGTAAAATAATGGATCAAATAATAAATCAACAAATTTCAATATGATTTTTTTATATTTTATGTTAGGTAACAGTGCACTAGTGTGGCGTGATTATACAATCAATCAGCAAAAAAAAAATAGGCCAAAAGTCCATTGATAAAGTCAAGCATTTATACTTAAAGAGTCCGCAATACGCACAACATGCAATAGAACGTGGTTTAAAAAGGCTATAAAAAGTGAAGACTGGATTTGTAACATAAAATCTATTTTAAAACGCAGACGTGGTAAGCCACCTTATTTTACTTTTTGAAAGAAATTTGCCAAAAGCAATGTTATGTGTTCTTCATGTGTAGGCAAAAAATAAAGTTGAGGGGGATTTTACAATCAACTATGAGCTAATCGTAACTCAACGCATAATGTGAAAATGAGTATAATTAATGTTTGAACATGCCCAATACTGCAAATGTTTAGTATAATGCTAACTGAACATTACTCCTCATACTCCCCAGGTGCATGCCCACCCCATTTAGTACTGTATTTTGTCCAAAGACAATTTGCAATTATTGAAAACAGTTATTAGGAAGTGATATCCTTGCTTGGGTTTAGGGGCAAGGGTTTAAGATTTCTGTGGCAGATTTTGTCGGAGCCATTATGGCAAAGTACATCAAAATGTATCTTTGACCTTAATGACAGCGAGCCATTCATTCGCATAATCTCAAGGCTTCATTTCCCATGTCGGGGGAGGACCAGAAAGGATTTTTAATCCTAAACTAACCATGCAGCACATTGCATATAGTGTTCAGGTGAAAAGTTCTTTCCACTGCCCTATTATACCAGGGCAAGTTTGGCTGTAACCTGAATCAGTGGAAAAATAATGCATTAAGCTTCTCTACTGTATAGGCGTTACACCACAACAATGCGTTTCTTTCTTTCTGCTGATGCCACTGACTGGCCTTTGAAGCAGCCCTGAAATAACGGAGTGTCTTGGGCTTTCTTCTTCCCCCCGTTCTCGGGGCTGAATGCCGGGTTTGTCTGGACTGTTTGTTTTCAACTAATTGCCCCGAGATCTAATGCGTTAGTGATGATGTATGTCGAGCACTGGTGACCCCGGCCAAAAGAAATATTGTGCCGTGCTAAAACTACGGAGGGCTGGTCTTTATCAATCAAAACAATTCTTAACCGAAGCCTTGGGTTTCAGATGCGTGGGTCAGTGTGGGCTAAAATTGGGCCAGGAGGGCCTTGTAATGACTATTTATGCCTGCTATTCAGGACAAAAGTAACAGAACATTAGATGGGGTCAGTGTCCAAGCCCAAAGAGTGGACAATGCAAATGTCCTGTCCAAAAAAAGCAATGTATATAATCCATCTTACATAACCTCTAGTCCCATAGAGTGCTGAAGGATATGTATTTTTTATTTTACACTGCCTGGACAAAAAAGTCACCTTTTGAATTTAAATCAGCAAATAATTAAAAGCCAATGATTGGATCATCATTACATCTCAACAAGGCTATGCAGCAATAAGTACATGCATAAGTACCTGGATCTACTGAATGGCCAGGTTATCACATCCCAGTGGATTTTTTCTTTCCTAATGGCATGGGCATATTCCAGGACGATAATACCAAGACTCACCAGGCTCAAACTGTCAAAGAGTGGTTCAGGGAGCATAAGGAATTTACACGCATTTTCACACATGAATTGGCCACCACAGAGTCTTGACCTTAACCCCATTGCAAGTCTTTAAGATGTGCTGAAGAAGACTTTAAGGACCTGGTTCAACTCACATATCATCAATACAAGATCTCTGCAAGAAATGAATGCAACTCTGAATGAAAAAAATTTAGATATTGCATAAGCAAGAGGATACAATGTATTAACGAATGTTAACAATAATCAAAGCAATGAGATATTGAAGTGTACGCTTGTTTTTTTGGCCAGGTGTCACGCCCAGCCCCTATCGCCCTCATGTGGACCACGCCTCCTCATTAACCCTGTGTGGAATCCTTCCGTTTACCTGCTGTTTTCCGTTCCCTGCTTGTTACCCGGTGTATTTAGTCCGCGTTCTGTTTAGTCTCCCTAGATCGGTCATTGAATGTTGTGGTTGTTCGTGCTGTGGAGTCCCCCGTCTGCTTGTCTTTCCCTACAATAAATCCTGTTTGCCTTCCATCCACGGCCTCGCTCGCCTGCTTCCGTGCTCGCCGCTAGCCCATCACGACACCAGGCAGTGTGTAATAATATCATCATTTATTTTTTAGATAATATCTGAAAGTTTGCAACGTTGTTGAATTATATTATATATGTTCATATGTGTCATCTCAAATTGTCAGTAAAGAACACTGGCAATATTACTTTATTTGATAGCAAAGTGTCTAGTATGCATTAATTATAAAACAGAGATCCCACTCAATGAATGGTGTTTTCAACAAGGTGCCAACTCGTGAATAGCTTTTACACTAAGTGTGTACGTGTAAGCGCCTGTCGCCGTCTGTTATGTACTCCTAGTCAGGCCGAAGTTCATGTGTTCCTCATGGTCAGCCCTCAGATCCACTCTGTTCCACATTTCCTTTCTTCCAGATCGTTCCACACTTTCTGCAGGCTACGCATGTTTTCACAACACAAAGACAAAGAGAACATGCACCCATCTCCTCTATATAAACTCAGTTTAATTAAGGTCAAAGGACACTCCAGAATCAACTCATTCACTTTCTCTACATGCTGAAATGGGTGATAATTTCATTTATTGTGACGTGAATTTATGTTTCATCATTCATAGCATCATCCACATAATTCATACAGAGTACTTACTCCAACCACCCATTTTCTGAAACTGCTTATCCTATATAGGATCACGGGGGGGGGTGAAGCCCACCCCAGAGGCTACGGACACAAGCAGGAAACAACCCAGGATGGGCCAACAAACCGTCGCAGGGCACACTCACACCTACAGGCAATTTGGTGACTCCAATTAGCCTCAGCATGTTTTTGGGGGAAAACCAGAGGAAACTCCATGTCAACAGGGGGAGAACATGCAAAGTCCACACACATAGGATTCTGGCAGATACTTGAACCCATTTCCCAGAGGTGCGGGGCACCAGTGCTAACCACTGCACCACCGTGCCACCAGATTTAGTATTTGTTGTTTATGTAAATTGTTATAGGTGTGAAACCAAACAAAAAATGGCATATTACAAAGTGCTACCTTCCTAAGTTTTTTTAGTTTTATAAAAAAAATATGTATTTTTAGGCAGTACTTCTGTTTTACCAAATGACTGGGGAGATATCCTTACCAATTTAATTGTGAGATAATTTTTATACCTTCATTGTTTAGGTGCTATAGCTTTATAATTCTCTGGCAGGGCCTTAAAACATTACAGTGAAGTACTGAAGTGGTTTGGGGATTCCAAGGACAAAATTTGTACAAATCACAAGAAAATCTACATTTTATTTCAGCAACAGGTACCACTCAATGCTTATCTAATGACGCAAAGGTCAACAAGATTAGTTAATTGTTTGGCCAGCTTGCAATTAGACTCGGAAATGGTCGATGTTTATAGCCGTGACATCAAAATATAAATGCTAAATTTAATCAAAGCTTTACCAGTGACCGGTGACACTGTCATGTCGACAGTGTGCAGTTAATGAATTAGAGTGCAAGGATCAGATACAGGTTTTGCACCACGCTGGTATTTCCCAGGATCACTGCACAGCTCTCCCAGTCCTCCAAACACATCCAAGTCATAACGTAGAGGATTCTTACTTCATTAGAAAGTTTTCCATTTTTAGGGAGTGCCACAGACTGGGAGGTGAGAGAGCCAGCATGACTCGAAGGTAAACACAAATCCAAATAAGTCAGGTTGATGAAAATGTAATCGTCCTGATGATACGGGACTGAACAGGGCGTCGGATGATTATGTGAAGATTATACATCTTGGAATTGGCATCAGCTCTGGAATTTGATAGCTGAAGAGGAAGCAAAACAAAATCTGCCATTTGCCCATCAATCCATCCATTTTCCATAACAGCTTGTTGAGTATGAGGTTCTGAGGTTCTGAAGTACTATGGAACCACAGGCCTAGAGGCAGGGAACATCTTGAACGGGATGCCACTCCATCACAAGAAGGAGAACATATCGACACATCCAGATGGAATTATGGAATACATTCGATAGCCTGGCCATCCTCCATTACTGGGAGGTCTCTGATCTTTCTTTATAACATCACTTCTCTTTTTTAAGATTTCGGACATAACATGAATGCAATTTCCAAGGCAATCCATTGCAGAGGAATATCAGCAGGCATGGATGGCTGGGGGATAGACTTCTTAGTCTTTCTAGTCGTAAAATAGACACATAGTATAGATTCCTCGGGGACCCGGAGACAATCCACATTTTTGCTTACTCCCACCTCAGGTAGGTAGCTAGGAGGGAGCAAAAATGTGGACTGTCTGGCTGGTAGGTGGAAGGGAACAAAAAAGTGGACTGTCTGGGGGTCCCCAAGGACCGGGTTGAGAAACACTGGCATAGACAAACAACACAAGCACGCCAAAGTATTCTAGCTGATTTATGCCTTCTATTTTTTTACTTTTATTTATTAATTATTTAAAAAAAAAAATTTTAATTCAGAAATCATAAAAATATGTATATGTATGTGTGTGTATATGTATAAATGTGTGTGTATGTCTGTGAGTGTGTGGTGCAAAGTGTAGATGTTATTGTACTGCATTTTTTTTCCTGTAACTACTAGATTCTCCCCTTATAAAATTAATATTGACAGAAATATGTCTTCCAGAACCTCCATATGTGCCCACGCAAACATGCGGACGCTCACAAAAAAATGCAGACGCACACATATGCACACATGCATTTAAATCTGCGTAACCCATCTGCACGTGGTAAGCGCCTATACAGTTTCATTCTGCATTTTTCCTGCTGGTTTTTCTCTATTGTGGTGAGCGACAGCACTCAAAGCTATGAAGCCATTTCACCTGCATTAATATGTAATGAATTATTTATATGGCCCAATTATTTGGTATCATTTATGCAAAGATGTGTCACACGAGGAATGCAAAAAGCATTTACGGCAGTTGCGTGGCAAAGCTTTAGGGGGACCTGCAGATGACACAAAGGTCACGCTTGACGCTCGAGATGTTTCCCGGCGCTTGTCACTTCTGACCGCTGCAAAGGTGATGCTCTGCTCAGCCCTCCGCCATTGCTGTTGCCGTCTCTGTTGTCGCCGTCGTTTCCAGAAAGGTCCGACCTTTGTACCAGATTAATTTTATATTAAGCTGTTGTGCAGGAATGTAAATATGACAATAATACATTTTAAACTAAATATGTATTCTGTTCGTCTTGTGTATAAAATTGCTCTTTATTCATTTAGGCATTAGTGTTGTCGGTACAGCATAAATGTCACTGCCTTGAATCAACATGGTAGCCAGTTAATCCTTTGATAAATGTTCTGACGCGACTTATAGAGTCCCTCAAGGATCAATTCTTGGGCCCCTCTTATTTAATCTTTATATGTTCCCACTTGGTCAAATTCAGCAAGGTAGCTTATCATAGCTATACAAATGTCCAGAAATGACAACTCATTCAAAATGCTGCTGCTAGAATCCTAACTAACACAGGAAGAGAGAGTACATTACTCCAGTTCTCAGATCCTTACACTGGCTCCCTGTCTCCTATAGAATTAATTTAGCACTTAATTTGACAAAGTAATTGATGAAGTACTCCTTATGGTCGACAAATCGCTGAATGGTTTAGCCCCAAATTACATCGCTAATATGTCTGAATTATATAAGTGTGGTAGGTCTCTTACATCGGTAGGGACCGGTCAGCTGGTGGTATCAAAGAGTTGAAACAAAGAAGGGTGAGATGGCATTTAGCCATTACACTGCCAGATGTTTTATTTTCTACTGATTTCACATTTTAAATTTTAATTTTTATATTTTATGCCTAGTTTTATTTTATGCACTTTATTTTTTTTGTAAAGCACTGATCTATCCTTTGACTCTCTGATTACATAGTAGAATATCTTTTGTAGTAGTGATTTTTTAATTTACCAAAAGTAAGAGTACGACATTCCACCCAAACATTGGCTGATGAATTTTCCTACTAAATGGTTACTCATTTCTCTCTGCTTTAGGATAGCTAGTCCTGGTTGAAGCCCACATGGCGCCCTACGGAAGCTTCACCGCTAGCAGCCATCATCTGAGGCCAAGTAAAACGGGCTGGCCAAGTCCGAGCCCACTCAGAAGATGGCGCCCTACGTGGCCGCCTCTCACCTAATGGGTGGACCAGCCACTGAGAGTAGCTTCTGTACTTTAACACAGCTTGCAACTCCACACCTTTCTGTGAAAATGCAAAATATGCTCAGTAGTTAAATACTTTTTCCTGTTGTAAGTTAGCTGTTGCCTATTTTATTTGACTATTCTTTATTTTTCTAAGAACATAAGAAATTTTCAAACGAGAGGAGGTCATTCGGCCCATCAAGCTTGTTTGGGGAGAACTTAACTAATAACTCAGAGTTGTTGAATTCTTATCTAGCTCTGATTTAAAGGAACCCAGGCTTTTGGCTTGCACTACATTAACTAGTGATTCTAAATTATACATTGATCAGTAACTGTAACTGTCTAAAAACTGATTTGAAGATGTGTTTTTGAGCTCGTGCCTAGAAACGGCAATAGGCAAATAGCATTATGCTAAAATCAGTATGGATTTTTTCTTTCTTTCATTTCCTGCTGACCAATGAGAGCTCATTTTCATGGAGGCTTAATGTAAGGACCTCGAGGCGGGATTCACAGACGTGCTATATCACGTGTACTCCTGGTCATGCAGAAGAAACCATGAATGTACTCATGCACAACATGCGCGGCACACATGCACAGTCAAACAAGTGGCCTATCGCTACAGCTGCAGAGAAAGAACAGTGGAGGGATCCAGGCCGTCCGGCTGTAATGTCTGAAATGGAAGACAAGAAAAGCTTCACAAGTCCAGTAATGAAACCCAAGGGACAAAAATTTCAGCATGAATGTTACAGTGTAGGAAACAGCAGTCAGCTCAATGAATAAATGCAGCAAGTCATATAACACTTAAAATCCCAAGAAACAGCAGCTAATGCTATCACTACTAATAATAGTATAGCAATAATAATTACTATCATCATCAGTATCACTGCTTTGATAGACATTATTGTTTTATAAATAAATGTTCTATTGAGGCCAAAGAAATCCCAGTTTTCTATGAATATAAAGCTAATGCACCACTGTATTATCTAACTTAGAGTTGAACTATAGGAAATACTCATTAGTAAGTTTCTGTTGCACCATCATCCTTGTCTGTCACCTGTGCATTGTCTTTACAAATTGAATTTACGGTAAAATATACGTCACTAACTGCGTAGCTGTAACCTTTATTCCGTCTCATCGCATTTGCAGTTGCCTTTGCTCAAAATCGCTGCCAGGAGATCCGCCAATGCCCAGGCACTGTAGCCGCCTGGTACATGTGGCTGTTGCTATGTCGTGGATTTTACCACTTTGTGTGTAAATATACACAAACGCTGAGAAACATCTCTCAGAATCTTTTAATTGCACTTTGGATGACACCGGTATCCGATTCCTCAGACATTTGGCGACGGCTTATTGTACCGGTTCTTTTCATACACCAAAAATAGAAAATTCTCTGAATTCAAAAGCCGTTGCTATCTCCCAGGCTCTGTGTCATCTTCCTGCTCCCAGTGTGGTTCCTACTAAGTTCTTAAGGTCATCAATGACACACAGATTAAATCACCAACTCAGATCAAACTGTGTGGTAGCTTTTTAAGGCACGTTGCTATTTTTACTTGGCTGTCTGTCAGCACATACAAAATTTTACTGTGTGATTGGCAAAAGAGGAGCACGAGCTAGACATTCAGATGTTCTTGCTCATTAATCATATTGAAGAGTCGGAGAAATAGTTCTACGTTTTTTTATCAATAAGCCTAAACCATTGGATCATTTATATAATTTTCTTAGCCCCTACGATTAATCTTCCCAACAGATTCACTTTGACCAAGTACAGTTCTTCTTAATGTTATACTGCATGAATGTATCGCATGTCTTGTTGCAATGAGAAACATTCGTCTGTGAAAACAAATGATCACATTCACATAGTAACTACTGTGTTTTGCAGATTTCAGTATATGGGCACTTGTGGAAGCGTGCAGGTGCCCTGCAGTTTTGTTTCGTTAAAAGCCGTAGCTTTTCCGCTAGGTTGCATTGCTTTGGCCATGCGGCATGTAATGTCAATTTGTCAATGATCTTGGGAGTGCTGTAGTCTTTTTTTTGCCATGAGCAGATGTAGCTTAAAATAAAGTGAGTAGGTTTGTTCCAGATGTCAGTTATATTTTGTAGAGTAAGCTAGACGTACCTGGTCGTTTTGCATATGTTGAATACGCGTGTGTAATTCTGTGTTCTGTGTTATTTTGACAGATTCTAAAGTCAGGCTAGAACACAAACTACTGCGCCTCAGGTTCAGCATTTTTTTGTTGGATCCCACTTTTGTCAAAAGGTATCATCTGAACCTTCCGAAAAGGTAGCTACATAGCAACATCTGCCACGTCATTTAAAAACGATATATTCTTGGTACCCAAATCATCCTGGCAAGCAGAAGAGCTTCGCAGTTTGTCAAATATGGTAAACAGATTTTGTACTTGCTGTGTTTTATATGGAACTGAAATCAATATTTCTAAAACATGCGCAATGTAAATAAATGACACATTTCCTGTGGTTTGGTTTTTGCAGACAGAAGTGCAGGACCAATGTAAGCAATCAAATTCACTGTGGGCTAAACGACTGTCTGCGCGCGAACCATAGAGTGTGTCGACTTTTTGCCAGGAAAGATCAGTTTAGTATTTGTCGGCCAGTTCTGCGGAGGTGGATAGTTACTGCATATTCTCCGTTTGACTGAAATATTACCCAACTGCTATTCTTTGGCAGTGCGCTGCTGTTTATGAAACAAAAAGAGATGAGTTTTGCATTAGACTAATTTCATCGCTTGCCAAAAATATTTCACATTAGCTTCATCAGGGCCTGTGAAATATTGTTCTAATTGATGAGTTTAGCAATACAAATAAAGGTCAAATTATAATTTCCAGATGTGCCTTGTGTTTGGCAGCAGTGCGCATATTTGATGGAAATAACATCCAAACGATGTTAGATTATTGCCTTGTGAAGGTAGTGGGAGCCATATCCAGGAATGCGAGTGTACAATAACAATCATACAACAGACACAGCAGCAAAGACTGATTCACTGTGCTGTTACTATTGAAGTTAATAGACTTAAAATGCAAATGAGTCCAGCAAGCTTTGGAGGGCTTTATCTCGCCAGAGCTTTCTAGACGCGCTTGGAGGTGGCTGCCACAGAACTAAATCTGCATTCTGGAAGGAACAAGATGGACAAGAAAGATCGATTCAGCCGCAATGAGGAATTTTCTTGTCAGTGCAAATGGAAATATTTCCACACAACAGAGTGAAGACATGGCTGCTTCATTATCTGAGCCGAGCAGACGTACCTGGCAGGCACACAGCGGTAGAAGGGAGATGTGTGAACTGGCCTAGTTTTGCGCCATCAGCAAGCCTCGGAGGCTCTGCACCCATGCTATCTGTGTCAACAGGTTCTAAATGGCCCAACATGGTCCAAAACAAAGCGAAGCGTTTGCAAGTTCTTGCTATCATTTCATTAATGGTTTCATTTGCAAGACCTTGAGAAGACAGCATGCTAACTTTTATAATTAACCCGCCCGGCACCAACCCACACTACTCCCACAAAGCTGGGAATGAGCAGTTTGCAATACGACAGCTAATAATATAATGCGCAAAGCAGTGCTGTTACTGGGAAGACTAGTGAGTCATCAAAAATCAGAGCACTATTTGTTTCGTTTCGTTTTCTTGCTTAAAATAATCAAAGCTACATGGGAGATATGATGAAGGCACTTTGCCACCATTATTTTTTTGAACGTTTAATTTAGTACCTTAATTTGGATACAGGAATTAGCTTTACATAAAATGTTCAGAGACTTATAATGCAAATAATGTCAGTTCTTCGCAAGTATGTGCTTGGACCTGTGTGTGCATATAGCCAAAGTAATTAGAACAACACTGAATGATATAGGAGTATATTTATCATTCAATGTGCCTGTGATCGCAGTGTCAGCAGGTCGAATCCCGTTCTCTGCAGGATAGTGACGTCACTGGTAGGCCCTTATCCGCCCACCCACCCCCTCCAGAAAAATGATCCAAGAGCCTCAGATAAATGGCTAACCATGTGCTCAGACCCTAAGCTTCAGTCTCACCCATATGGGTATGTACATCTCAAAGGAATGTGGAAATAAGGGTATATAGCTACACATAATACACTTATGTGATGGGTTAATTGTAGCTTGTCATGATGTTGGAGGCCCTTCCTTTCCCATCATACCCTGGGGTTTGTGTTGGGATTCTGGATCCACATTTGAAGAAAAGTAAATGAAGGCCAGCCTGCCTTTTCCTGTCAGAGCATATTGCACGTCACTAAAGATCACACAGAAGCTGAAGAAAATGCACTATGGCACGCCCAGATTGGTTAAGCTGAGAAGGGGAGGAATAAAAAATATGAACAACAAACTTCAAAACTGAAAAAGCAAATGCAGTGACCTATACAGTCTCTCCAGCTTCACTGGAGTCATCTATTTATAATAAGTCTCGCTGATAAATGTTTTAATAATCTGGTTGCATAATTTATTATTGGCAGCCTAGTTTTTAATTGACTTATAGAAATATCGTAGAGAAGATCAAAAGGCTGATTACATCTATGTTTATGTTACTGCCCGATGGTTTGACTCATCTTACTAAACAGCATCTTAGTAAAAGATTGGAGAGGAAGTATTTGTGAGGAAACTGTTTGTACAATACAGTGTGACAGGTTTGCACACGTTGCCTCACCGCAAAAGACGGGGCTGGTAACTCTATGCCTAAGTTTGAGCTAATGTTTTGTCAAATTTTTAAACATTTCTCTGCTTGTCTTTAGCCAAAAACACCGTGTCCTGCCAAGAAGCCGAAACTCTGATGATTAATAATGCAATATTTTTTTTTTTTTTGACAACGCACACCCCTTTATAACAGACATCCCATTACACCGGGTGTGACTCATGCAGCTGTAATTATCCTGTCATATTTGGTGTTTCATCGGTAAGTGCTGAATTTTATATTTTTACTGTCAATTATATGGTTAGTTGATTGTTATATTGTAAATATTTTGTATCACAAAGCACAATTGTTAAAAGCAAGTGCAATTTCCGGGATTAAAATAAGAAGGAGAATATGATTACAGGAAAGATTAAAATGTACACACAGTAATAAAGTCAGTAACAGGTTTCTTATGTAGAATGAAAGATTATTGTGTAATGATATTTCTGAGAATATGTTTTCTTCAAAGCTTCACATGAATGAATAAATGTCCATCTGTTCACCCTAATCCTTATCAGGGACCCAAGCTTGTCCAGCAAAGTTTAGGGCATAAGGCTTGAAAGTTCTGGACTTTGACCCAGGGGAAGAGAGGGGCACTGCGGTGTTGAATGTTGAATTACATGCATGTGAAGGGGCACTGGGATCAGAAGCCAAGGCTGCTTTTATTCTTCTCGTCCTCAAGGTGACCTGAGCATCCTCAAGGGGCTGCCAGTCCATCATGAGACTCACGCAACAAGGGCACAGTGGATTCAGTGTCGTGTTACACCGAGTCATATGCACATACCTAATCACCGAGCCTCGAGAGTCATAGCGGTAAGAGCATCACCACATTAACTTGACTACATGTATGGTTTCCATTCTCCCATTTCTATTTCAGGATGACGGAAGTCTAAAGAAGTAAAATGCTATATTGATTTTATTAGGGATTAAAATATTAATTAGTATAACAAGTGAAAACATACAGAGTTATGCAGGGCCATAAGTTATGCACTTCAGGTTAACACCTCCAGTGTTGGAAGATCTGTTTGTGTGGGGGTCTGCACTATATGGACAGAAGTACAGGGACACCAGCCTGTCTGACATCTCACTCAGAATCAAAGGGCATTAACATGAAGTTGGCTAACCCTTATTTGCTATAGTAGCTTGTGCTCTTCTGGGAAGGCTTTCCATTAGGTGCCGGAACATTGCTGGTGGAATTTGCTGCCATTCAAGTTGGGTATTTATGTTGGGTGATCCGGTCCCTTTCTGCGAGCTTGTCTGGCTGCCACTTCACAGCTGATCTTGCTCCCAGATGTTTCCACTTCACAATCTCTTCACTTGATGTTGAAGTGTGCATGGCCGTATACTTAACTATACACCTGTATGTCAGCAGTGGGTGTGGCTTCTGTGGCCGATTCCTGTCATTACTACGAGTGTCCCAATACTTTTGTCTACATAATGTAGGCGAACTGACCTCTAAATCAGCCATCGTGTGTGATAGTATGTGCGTGTGACGGACTTGTATCCCATCCAGGGTCTCCCTTGCCTTGGACCACGTGCTTCCTGTGATTGGGCCCAGGTCTACGGTGATCCTCTACTGCATAAGTAGTTATGGAAGATGGACTAACATGTGTAGCGTGGATATCTTTAACAGCAGCTGCCTTTCCCTTACCGTAACCGTGCTTCTGTTTTGTTTTTTTAATAAATATTGTAATTACCCAGGGGCCTTTCTGTTTTGCTCCTCTTGTCTAGCTGTTCTCGCCTCAATGATTGTGTCCACTGGAGGGTTACGAGCTAACACATGTTGTAGCAGTTGGAAGTCACAACCCCCAAGACACGAAATAGCTAGGTTTCCTTGATATTGACAGTGTTTTCCAAACACACACGCACATATTAGCAGGAAGTTGTCTACTAAAATAATGCAACTTTGCATATAACCAGCTTGTCTGCTAAATAGGCTAAACATCTTAATAATGATTCATTTAAACATAACATTTAGTATATAAAAATTGCAATACAAAATATTAGGCTATATTCCAAAATTTAACTCTTCAGCAATTAATTTGCCCATCCATTGTTCCATAAAACAAATTATATGTCATTCCATACCTCATTATATAGGTGTCAGCAAATTCTGAAAAATCAATGTAAAAAATCGCTATATCACTAAAAAATACATTTAGGTAAAGCATGCCTACATTTCCACTTTGATTTTATGTTTGTTAATACTTATCTTGTGTTTTCAGTGTTACACAGCACCTAGAAAAAGTAGCTTAATTCCGACTTTATTGCAGATTTGATAGCTGGCTGAGGTTCTTTTAATTGACTCTCTTCCACCCCTCAGAACGATGTACCTCACCAGCCTGGCAGGTAAAAAATTCAGCAGCTACTTACGGGCAGTAATTCATTTGATGCTTCATCTTTCAAGCATCTTTGAAGCTTTGCTTCATCTTGTAGACTATGGGCACTTAGCCTACAATCTCTCATATTAAAATATCTGTTTTGGAAAATTACATCACATATACACAAGCCTATTTCATCACTTTATTAAAGTAGAGCTATATCAGATACTGTACACACACACACGTGCACATACTATTTCACTGGCCACTTTATTAGGTACACCTGTTCAACTGCAAATATTTGATCAACCAATCATATGTCAGCAGCATAATGTATGAAACTATGCAAACCCGAGTCAGGAGGTTTAGTTAATGTTCAAAATACCAGAATGGGGAAATAAGGTGATATACGTGACTTTGAACGTGGCATGGTTGTTGGTGTCAGATGGGCTGCCATAAGTATTTCAGAATCTGCTGGTCTACTTGAATTTTAACTCTCAACCATCTCCAAGGGTTACAGAAAATGGGCTAAAAAAGGACAAAAAAAACATCCAGTGAGTGGCGGTTCTCTGGAATGCCTTGTAGAGGTCAGACAAAAATGGCCAGACTGGTTCAAGCTGATAGAAAGGCAATAGTAACTCAAATAACCACTCATTATATTCAAGGTATGCAGAAGAGCATCTCTGAACATGCAATGTGTCGAAGCAGATGGGCTACAGCAGCAGAAGAACATACTGTCAGCTAGAAACAAGAAACTGGCAACAAGGGCAACAAGCTCACCAAAATGGGAATGATTGGAAAGATTGGAAAAACGTTACCTGGTCAGATGAGTCTTGATTTCTGCTGCGACATTCAGATGCTAGGGCCAGAATTTGGCGTGAACAATATAAAAGCATGGATCCAACCAGCATTGTATCAACAATTCAGGCTGCTGATGGTGGCTTAATGTGTGGGTGATATTTTCTTGGCACATTTTTGTGCGCCTTAGTACCAACTGAGCATTGTTTAAAGGCCACAGCCTACCTGAGTATTGTTGCTGACCATGTCCATCCCTTTATGACCACAGTGTACCCAGCTTCTAATGGCTACTTCCAGCAAGACAATGCGCCATGTCAGAAAACCCTTATCATCTCAGACTGGTTTCTTGAACGTGACAATGAGTCAAATGGCCTCCACAGTCATCAGATCTCAATCCAAGAAGAGCACATATGGGATGTGGTGGAACAGGAGATTCGCATCATGACGGTTCAGCATGCAATTGCATGATGCTATCATGTCAAAGTGTCCGAGAAATGGTTCACGCATATATATATATATACATATATATACACATACACACACACACACAGGTATATATACATTCATAATTGTAGACATACAATACAGATGAATTACATTTTATTCATAACTTTTTGGCAGTAATGGCAGTGCAATGTAATGTTATGTAGTCCCCCATAACCATTTACCCCTTACTTCCAAGCCATATGGAGTTGAAACTGATATAAATGATAAAGCTGAGGTGCGCAGTGCACCCTTGTGAGGAGAGAGTCCCCAAAGAAAGTTACATTTGCAGGTCGCAGTACATCAAGGCCTCACGTGAATCATGCAGCGCTGGGCCCGTGGCAAATGCGCAAGAAAGGTTGAGGCCTGGGCAATTAAAAGTGATGAGAAAGTAAAATCTTATAACCTAGCAATTACAGCCAGTAATCGCCATGTAATGAAGTAGCTGTTTAGTAGAATTTATGACCTCAGTATGGTCTCTTGACCTCTCCTCTTCTGATCTTACACTGGTCTGGCCCGGCCCTCTATTGTCCCCAGAAACAAAAGAAAAAAGAGAATGCGTGAACAGCCGTTAATCCCTTTTCACTTGTTTTTCTTTCACCTCTTTTTTTCCTTCTGCTTTATTTCTCCACTCTGTCAATGGGGGTTGAGTTGGAAGTCATAGTATTAGACCTTTTCCTTTACCCCCCCCACCAGTTAATATGAGGTGACTTGTCACAGCCTCCATGCATTTGGCTCACCATTGAGTAAGTAGCTGCCCATTCAGTTTGAACCACGGTCATGCCGTTTTATGACTCCTTGTGATCACCGATTACAAACTGGGCACAATGGAAATGCTGTTTAAGGACCAGATTCGTCAATGCGTTACAGAGCGACACCCAGGACGGGAGCCATGGCCCGATAGAAGTCTGGGAATTAAGATAGATGAGAGTTTCAGAAGTGCTCCCTGGTATATGATAATTAAACATCAAGTTTAAATAACCCTACTGTACTCCCCTGACCCAAGGCTGCTCCTTTAGCACTCCTGCTGACCCCTTGGTGCTGAAAGGAAGTGCCCTTTGGCCTCCTTATCGGCAAGGATACGCCTGAAAAATTGATGGCACTGAGAAGGAAAATAAATTGCAGGTCAGAGGGCTGTGGCGGGGCGTGGGGGCTCACTGGGTAACAGTGCTGCTGTGTCTCACCAGGGTTAGGGGTTCAAATCCCACGTCTGTTCTGTGTGTGGAGTTAGCACATTCATTCTGTGTCACAAAGGCTCAGCTAATCTGTAACAGACTAGTATCCAAGTACTTGGAAGATGAATGAAATATGTTCCTGCAAACCTTTAAAGAACAAAAAAGTTGCGTATTATGAAAACTACGATGATGAAAAATGTCCATGTATTTTTAAATGGAAACAATTCTAAACTATCGATAATCTAAATTTATAGTAAGCAGAGTAGCAGGTTTGATATATCTGCAATGTGTGTCTAATCCTGCGATAAAAAATGTAGAGCACTTAAAGTGGCTGCATCTCGCTTTCTGTTGAATATGCATTGCTCCGTCTCAACCTGTGAGTCACCGTTTTCAAGTAAAATGTAAAACAAATTGGCTTGGCAGGGCAGGTAACTTATTTACTGAATTACAATGGACTCCTGTTCATACAATCGCTTGTTCAACAGCTACTCCACGTAATTCCACCAGACACCCACGATGGCAGCCATTTACATTGACTCAAATGTTAATTTCTCCCCTTCTAAGTCATCCAATTAATCAGCCAAGCGCAGAGAATGTGATGGAGTTTGGTCAGCCGCATTGGAGTGAGTAATTAACTTGCATTAACTCATTAAACTATCCCAGATGTGTCCATGAATATCTGAGTACCAACCGTTGAATCTCTCTAGACTGCCTACCCTTCCAGTACCACGGACAGGGTGCATTATGGGTACTTAACATGCTCGTGTATACCACCGTGTGTGCTTCTGCCTGTTCATATCCCTGTAAGGGTTCGAGCAGGACATGTCCAAGTGTAATTGCGTCACACTTCTAAAGGCTCAAACAGTGTACGGTAACGACATCGGAGAAACAGAACCCCTTATCTAACGATTGGGAAATAAACAATGTACTCTGTGACTGCAGATAAAACCTGTGAAGTATGTATCAGCCTGCTTACAATGCTGGGGAGTCTCCATTATCAACGGTTTTGTGCCTTTAATGATTTAAAGTAGCTATCTGAAGAGGCAGAATGGCATTAGAAGCTAGTTTAAGATCCATGCCTGTTCACCACGTGTGCCATGCATTATCCTAAAGGCACTATGGAGTATCTTTAAACATACTGTTGATGCACATACATGATCACGGTTTCTGTGAAAATATTAGGGCATGGAATCTAAGGGCAATTTTGTAAACATGTGACCTAAATGAAAAGGTATTTTTAAATAATCTGGGTATCTACAATTAGCTGGGCCTACTCTAAATCTTAACATATCAGAGGAATGTGAATTACCTAGCAAGCATTCGTAACTGAACTCAATTTTATGAAGAAATTAATGGCTTTCTCACTTTGTTCTTCCTTTCTCGATTCTGTGTTAATTTGCTGCTTTTTAAAAGTCTCTATGGCAAAAACAGTCTCTTTAAATGAGTCATTGGAGAGCAGATGGGATATTGACTATAAATTTTCCTGTTTATATAGAAATGAAATGAATGGCCTGGCATCCCTTCCAGGGTGTCCCCTGCTTGTTCCCAGTGCATTCTGGGATAGGCACCAGACTCACCGTGACCCTGAATTGCATAAGTGTTTGGAAGGCTAAAGGCTGGCAAGAAACCCAAAATAAATCATAATAAATATTATACAAACATAGCATGGTGTGAATAACAGCATGTGTTATATATGCACACATCTATTTGCTTAATGCCAAATAGTTTAATTTGGGTTACAGTTTTGTTTGGATGCACAGTTTGGGCCTAATTAAGCATCCAATAATTAACTGATGTGCCATTTTCCAGCTGCATCTGGGCAACAAACTTTCCGGGATGAATTATAAATGCTCACACTTAGAAATTTCATTTTTTATTTCCTCCATCATCTAAATTAAGCAACAATCCAGTTGTCTTCTTACAATCTGACGTATTTTTCTGGCACAAGGCAGGTACCTAACAAAATAGTGATAAAATAGTCAATTGAACATATAAGCACACCTAAGTTGCATAATAGGACTTTTACATAAAGAAAAATTATATTTGGTTAAAGGGTATTGTATTACATTCTTTCTTTAGCAAAGGTTCCACTGCAGAATGGAATGTGAGTGTGTCAGAGCCGCTAATCTCCCCTTCAGCTACATCTGCAGACAGTTGTTGACTAGGTCTGTCAGTCGGTGAGTACATTTTTCATTACACCTATGCTTTGACACAAAATGTTTAATCCCAGAAATACATCAGCACCTGGTCCCCATCCTGAAACAAGATGTGATTCTGTCCAGGTAAATCCAAACCTGGTGTTTTTTTTTATTGGGTCAGTGGCTTAATGTTAATGATTCATTAACACATTTATGTTGAGCTACAGTTGAAACTGAAGAACAGACTAATCAACAGGACTTCACCATACCTGGTGATGGATGAAGATAGCTCTGTGAACTAGTCATAAGTGATAAGTGCAGTTGAATACTTTATATCACTTTTAAACTATTTTATTAATTTATGTGATGGATTTCTTTAGATATTTTTTTCTTGTGTTGAATTCATTCAAGGGGAGACTCAGGACAATTCGCACACGCACAACTCGATTCAAGAACAGTTTCTACCCCAGTGCCATCAGGCTATTCAATA
>JAODLD010000144.1:4349788-4362015 GCA_026781065.1 Mormyrops boulengeri
AGGGGCGGGGGGGGGGGCGAGGAGAGGGGCTCTGGCGGCAGCCCCACCGACGATCTGTGTGGATGCACCATCTGCTTAACTTTCGATGTGTGACCAAAACTTTCAATAAATAAATTTCACGTGGCATGAGTGCCAGACGCGAGGCCTTTGACTGACAACATTTAAATAACAGTTAATAGGAAATGGCGGGGGTCCCTACATCCCCTCTGCCGCCGATGGGCGCTTTGCAGGAATCTCAAACTGCACCCATGCATGCACCTGCTCTGAGCGCAGCAAAGACGCAGCTCTTCGTATAACACACTCCTCTCACTCTCTCTCACTCTTGCGTTTTCATTTCTTTTTAAATCTGGTTCTCTTTTATTTATGCTTCTGTTTTTGATTTTTCTCTGCTTACTGCAATCATTTTAACGCTCCACTAGCAAAGCGACAACATTGACAACCGCCATAACTTATGTCATATATCCACCATATATTAATCAGCACTAAACTCTCTCTCTCCCCACACACACACACACACATTATACACACACACACACATATATTACACACACACATACAGACACAAATATTATAGACACACATACACATACAGTACAGACACATATACAGTATTATATACACACACATTCAGAAACATATATTATACACACACACACATATATAATACACACAAACACACACAGACACATATTTCGCAGGAAACAGCACTTGTGTTTTTATTTAGTGTTCTGTCTCATGTCTCATACATGCTTTTTACTTTTTAGACGTTTCTGCCATTATTGACCTTTTCTTCACCATTTGGGTCAAAGCTTAAAAAAGCAATTCCTCAACAAAATGTGTGCAATAATGTGGAAATGTTAACCATTGACTATTAAAAATATGATTAATGTTCCATAAAGCTGTTAAATGGCGCTGCTGCATAACAATATAGATTTCCTTTCCATTACAGTAATAGTTTTATTGTAGCATAATTATGAAATAAAAAAAGAGGCATACCTGGGAAGGCTTTACTACGTATCAGAGACTCTTAAATGTGCAAATGTTTCCACACACAAGTAACACGGGTCAATTGCAAACAGGATAGTGGTAATGATTAAATCATTAAAATTTTGTCCATGCTTCACAGAGCATAGAGAAAATTAACTGCCCACCAACCTCATTTTTCTGCTGAACATGAAATAATGATTTTCTGCCAGTATAATTACAAAGCCAACATCTGATAGAGTCAGCATCCAGAGGGGATTATCACATGCATGAGTATTAGACCTCATTACCAGCTTGACTGCAAAATTATTACATCTTGTAATTGGATGGTGAGATTTATATACAGATTGGCCGGGTTTCTGTAAGATTGTAATTACAAGCTTCATTGGTTTGCTACTTATCAGAACTTCACAGAGAAAACAACTGGTAAAATGAAATGAGCATTTCATTAACCTATCGCCTTATCATGGGGAAACCTGTGTAACGTTCATGTATGCATTAACATAAATAGGATCATTCATTTCTCTGCCAGAGAGGCTAGGGCTGTTTTAGGAAAGCGATGGGGGTGGGGCCGGTTGGGAGCATTTATTCTCGCTCGGTTTATTTAACCTTCATAATCCATGCTGATGGAAAAAATAATAAATTAGTTGTCTATTTTACAAGGATGAACTCAATATATCTATTACTTAAAGGCTAACTGACTGTGAAAGTGCTCATTTCATGAGAGGCAGGGCACAGATTCTACGGGCGCACAGAGGTGGATCCTTTGATGTTCTTTTCAATGTTAACAAAATCTCTGGCCTTGTCCCCCTGCTCAAATACAACAGCAGCTGGGGATTGGATGCTCACATAAATAACCTCCTTACACAATGACATTGTGGGATCGATCCAGAAACTTGATTTGATGGGTGCTCACACAAAGGGGGGGAGGGCTGGGGAAGGGATGAAGGGGAGTCCACAGGAGGAGGAAAAATAAAATTGTTCAATTACAGAGAAAACACTATTTTTCTTTCTTTAACAAGAGATTTCATGGTGTGGTCAACGTTTGGCAGGTCCAGCTGACTGCTACTAATGTTGGTATTACCCTGCACCAATCAGCGCCCCCCCTGAAATGGAGTTGTTATTGAACTCCATTGTTTGGGCCGGGTTCTTCAGCTGGGATCAATGGTGCGCCAGTATGAGGCCGATATAAAAACACGATTCCAACCTGACACCCCCTAAAGAGAGCTCTCCAGAGCCTTCTCTCCACGCTCTTAGCTCATTAATGCGTAAGTGAATTTGACATACTTCTGTTTCGGCTGCAAAACAGATCTCATCTGCTTTTTTCCACTGACACTCAAGCATGTGTGCGCCACTGTCGTCTTTGGTTTTGGCCATGAGCATCCAAATGTTCAGGACAAGTGGATTGTGGGTGAATCACACATAAAAACGACAATTTTTCACAAACGCTTCCTTCGTATCAAATACATGGCATTGCCTTGTATCGTCTGCTTCTGCCATTAAAACTATGTCTGTTATCTGTTTAGATTGTCTGCCAAACATTGCCTTAGAACCATTCATACACCATTACTTTAGAACAACTGGAAACTGTGTGGTATAGATCAACATACTGCATGGGAAATGTTAAATTATTCAAAACACTTATTTATACGCTGATTCATTTCAACAATACATTGGCAATGACCATAGGTTTTCATTAAAGGTATATATGTGAAAGTAAATGTCTCCTGAACTCTACACTGTCCAGTCTTCTGGTTTTTTTTGGGCTTCTTTGCTATTGACTCTCACTTAACATTAACTAAGCCAAACTCTGCACAGATTGACCATACCAATGATGTTCAGAAGATTGTTACACTAGACAAAAACTACAATATTATGGTCCAGAACATTTTTTTATCTCTCTCCATAGTCAATATGTAGGAGGAATCAGTAATATGACTGACAGCCGTAATGATGTGGGAGTTACGGGGCATTTTGCAAAGTGTGTTCTTAATGTGTTTCATGCATAACGTAACGCACAGTCCGTAGAGTCGCAAATGTAGTACAGGTGTCTGTTTACCTTAAGAGTATAGCATAAATAAAGTTTATGCAGTAAATCCATCTGGCTGTCCATATGTCTTAACACCCATCCACTAATTGCATATGTATTGTATACTGGGCTTGCAAAGTATGATTGAAATATGTTAAACCTGAATTTATCAAAAGTAAATGTGAATATAAATTCTAGCAATCCATTAAATGCTGTGCTCCTCAAGGCATTGTGGTTATGATTATGTTAATTATGATGATAATTGTGATGATGATTATGATGATGATGATGAGGTTGATGATGATGATGATGATGATGTGTAGGAGATGTTAATAGATGAAGGGCCATATTGTGAAAATATCATTATTGCAAAGGTAATACATACATATTAATGTAGCAATCGGTATGATTTGTGGTCCCTGTTTACAATTAGGCACTAGAAGCTGTGTATAGGTACAGTAATTATAATCAGTTGCTTTGAGTTTGGAGAAAACAGTTTGTTTAAGATGTTTTAATGTTTACATTACATGAAGCACTTGCATAAACAATCATGCACCGAAAATAAACTGTTTTAATATTGATAAAACATGCAAAGATCGACAGAAGTAAAACATTTTTATCCATCTGATTTCTGAGATGAAAAATGATTTGACTAAGCGCATTTATGAAGCTGCCTGCTCTTTCCCAACCTAAGTGAGATGCAGCAAGAAAAAGTGTAGGTGAGAAGTCCATCGCTTTTGATATATTTTTTTTTATGTTCTCAAGACAAGGTCCCCCAGATTCTCTGGTCTCTCAAGGCTTTTTTAGATGAAAAGAGAGTTTTTATCTCTACGTGTCTAAAGGCAATTAAGGAACTCCACGGAAACCAAACCCACAGGCCAATCAAACACGCCAAAACCGATCAAGGTAATATCAGTGCGAAAGCGAGAACTGACAAGTACAAAAATAAAGAGAATATGAGTAACAACGAAAAAACAGTCAGCTGCAGTTTGAATCAATAGTTACAATGAGGTGAAGAGGAAGAAGTCAGGAAGTGATAACAGATAAAAGCTTCTCGCTTATTAAAATTCTATTTGTCTTGGTGCCTGTTTATCATTTAATCTATATGTTTATCATTCCACCACTATCAAAGCATGCGATTTCAAACAATATTTCAATGTAAAAATGCCTCTTCTGTGAGACGCCACCTCTGTAAAATTTAATTAACCATGCTTATAATTAAAGATATGGGTTGTGCCATCCAAAAGGTGATTTTTCTTTTTCATTCAGAGATGATGCTGGGAAAGTGTTTGAAAAATGTAGACGGAAATAACTTGTATAAGCAGAATAAGTCAGTCCAAATGACAAGAAGCTGGTATCCTCTGATAGTATACTTTTTCTTGTTTTAAATCGAGAACTTTGATTGCTATCCAACAACTATAAATAATTAACGAGCAGCAATATGGTTTAAATTCGTTAAATGATTTTAATTTACACATAAACAATACGCACACCGCAAGGGCTATAATCTGCTAATACAGCTTCTTTCCTCAAGCAGTCCCAGTTTCCAACGTTCGCTTTTGCCATAGCAGTCATGACCACAGCCCATGCACTGCTACTGCTACTGCCATGCACTTTATCCGTCAATGACCACCGGTGATCTGGTTTTGTATAGGTTTTTTGCACTCTCTTTATTGTTTTGTACTCTCCTGTGTTGTTATTCACCATCTGTCTTGTCCCGCACTGCCTTGCCTTGTTTTACACTGTCTGTATTATTTTGCACTCCCTATATTATTTTGCACTATCTAATTTAGTCTTTTGTAACTAAGGCCAAACGTGTACGCATTCCAACGCACCTGTTGCATATGAGCAATAAAGAATCTTAAATCTTTCATCTTCATAGAAAGATTTCTTCTCTCATCTAACATGTGAAGAACGGCTTAATGTATAAGGCATACAGGTTTTCCATCTTCAAATAGATGACCATTTCATAATTCTTGCTAAAAGTATCCAGAAACTTTCATTTCCTAATCCGAGTGCTTTGGCTCAAGTTGAACATCGTGAAAGAAAATCATGTTCTAACTTATGTATTTATTTTATAAGATAGAAGAAATGGACTCGTACAAGTTTTACTGGGCTTCGAAAATGTACTTTCTCTAAACTATGGATTCCTCCTCGAGGCATTGATTTCTCTGAACCAATACTTTAATTAGCTTCTAAGCTGACTAGAGCTGTTAGAGTTGCCATTAATTTAACACACAACTGCAAATGGCCGACACTATAAAGACTAGTGCAGATAAATAAAAAACTCAGTGTTTGTCTAATACCTTTGCCCCCCATGGCAATGTGAGTGTTTAACCCCCATTAACAGACGTGTTGATATGCCTTCCTATAAAGCACCAGAACAATTAGCATCCGTGCCGATGCCACCTGCAAAGGGCCTGGTCAGTTATATGTTAGAGCCGGTCGATGATCAGATTGAGTTTAATGAGTTGCGTTTTAATACATGTGATAAGCAAGTGATGTCAAGATAAAGGTTTATTGTCAAAAACTTTCAAATGTAAAAGCAAAGAGACAAGAAATCTTGAATTATATGCGTAACATAATGTGAAATATGACCTGGTCACAGCTTCAAAAATTGGAGAGAGTACATGTTATCCCACTGTATTTTGACACCATAATTTGTGCAATAACCTTCATACTACCTCAAATTACATAAGTATGTTAGGCACTGCTGATTCTCTCTACGAGATTTTCCATATGAGATTTGGTGTCATATATAGGATTATGTCACATGAGGAATGTGCATTTACATCACACCATTGTGTCACATAATATTTATCACTGATAGCATCCTAACAGTGTTAAGTATTCTGACAAACTGTCACAAATTCATCCTATATTTTACATCAGGTTTATGGAAGTGTGCTATATGGCTTCAAATACATAGGATGTTAAATAAAGATGCAGCATGTTCTAAATATATGGTAATAATATGGGTTGAGTAATTCTAGCAAGCTGATCTATGCTGTTCTACTTTGCCAAACGTAGGCATACAATAGGTCATTTTAAAAGAAGTATTTTATGTAATCAAAATGCTGGCAGGAAACATAATTAGACAAAATTTTTATGTCCTTCCATGCTTGTTAAAAAAATATTTATCTGGACAGTTTAACCTTTAAGTCATTTAGTTTGTATTCACACTGCATGGTGATAGATTTGTTACTGAAACGTGCCTGGTAGAATTTTTGAAATTATTACAAATGTTTTAGATTTTCACTCTATTGAGTCATGGGGATAGCCGCATGCCCAGGCCCTGGGATGGACTGCCATCTTATCCAGGGGGCATAATTTCAGGTCTAAATGCCTTACTTTTAGCGATAAGTTAAAATCCTCAAACCAGGTTGGCTCGGAGCTTCGATTACAGGCACTGCTCAAGCCACCTGAATCTTCACACGCTACAAAGAAGTTTGTGAGAGCCTTTGGAGCGGCATGGATTTAACCCATTGCAAGGCTGACTGTAATTCTCCATCTTTTCCAAACTGCCCGACTCTGCAGTATCCAGAAATGTTCTGAGACACTGTCTTTAAATAGATATTCGGTCCCAAAGACGTTGCTATTACTGCTACCCATTGTAACATCGCTGTGTCTTAGGAAAAGTTATAACAAAACTCTGTGGAAATGTGAATGAATGTTACATTTATTTCGCACTTTTCAAGACACCCAAAGCGCTTTACAGAACCAATGGGGAGCCACTTCAACCACCAACACTGTGTAGCCCCCCCCGGATGATGCGATGGCTGCCATTCTGCACCAGTACAGTCACCACACAGTAGATAAGGTGGTGAAGGGGCAGGAGAGAATTCACCAGTGAGACACAAGGGATGATTAGGAAGCCAGATTTGAAAGGGCCACAGTGGCCAGTTTTAGCCTGGGCATTGGGGTACCACCCCTACTCTTTTGAAGGATGCACAGGGATCTTTTATGATCTCGGAGAATCAGGACCTCGGTTTTTTGTCTCATCTGAAGGACAGCACCATTTTTACAGCACAGTGTTCCCATCACTGCACTGGGGCATTGGGATCCACACAGACCACAGGGTGGGATAACATGTTGACCACACCCACATCTCTTGCCGTTCAAATGTGCAAATACAAGGTGTGCTAAGGGATGTTCATCTGCAGCTCCAATATTTTTCACTCTTATTATAGCTCATGACAGGTTTCAGCAGCATTCCTGGCAGTGTGATGCAGACTGAGTGTGAAATGTAGTGGCCCCTTTGATTCCTGAAATCCATGCGCTTTTTATTACTCATAAAATGTTCTTATTTCCAAATGTTCAGCCCTCCATTTGCATTCCTATCCAGCATATACTAGATCTGGATAGAATGTTGTCTTGTGGCCTTCAGTGAAATTGTGGGTTTGTTGAAAATGACATTTTTGGTGGTTTTGCATAGTTTATTCGTTCATAAGATGACTACATTCCCACAAACTTAATCTGCTAATCTGTATAATAGCAAAACCAGGATTCCATGTGAAAGAAAAATGCTAAGCCCTTTTAACCTCATAGATTTTCTAGTAAATTTATAGACCTGATCCTGATCTTTCTATACCTAATAAATGCCTTTTGAGTAGTACTTTCTTTAAAGAAAAGCCTTTTGTTTGTTTGTCTTGAAGGCATTGTCACAGCGAAGTCATGTACTAAGCAAAGTACTCATAATGATTCAATGCTTATAAAGCACGTTTATACCGCCAGAACTTTTTTCTGGAACCAGAACCATTTTCCTGAGCCAGAGACTTTTGTCGTATTTACACTGCAGGAACTGCAGAGGATTGAAGTTCCTCGGAGGCAGTTCCAGAACCTTTTTTTTTTTTACCTTTTTACCTTTACCGGAACCTTTTTTAAGTACCTACTCCAAACTCAGTACTTTTGGTTTGAACACAAGGTACTGGGGAGGCTCTCAAAGCCATAGCTTGCTGATTGGTTGCTGATTGGTGGCTGATCGCTTGTTGACTGGTTGCTGATTGGTTGACCACAATCACCAGCGCTGGTGGGGAAGTTATATGGAAGTACAGAAGAATAAAAGTAGTGGAGCAAAAATTGAGCAAATGGAATTATTTTTGTATCTTAATTACATTTAATTCATCAATGAATAAATTTTTTGCTTATATCTCCATAATCCTGCATTGGAAAATTCAATGGATAACCAATATACTTTTGTCTAATATCGCCGATGCCAATGGTGAAACTTGCCAGCATTTATTAGTGGGATAACGCTACATCATTTCTTATTCTGTGGAAAACAAAATATTAACATTAATAAGAATCATGAGCAGGTCACAGGTTGTATAAATAAAAGCCTGAGTCCTTTTTGATCATGATCGATCCCCTCCAATAACAAACAAATAACTAACAAGACGACTTATTTACCCTCTGTTGTTTTGGCATGGTGATTAAGTTTCATATGAAATTATGAGTGAAGTTTAACTCATGAACTTTTTGCATCTCTCATGCGTATTTTGCATAAAGGTCCCAGTTCCTGTATTGTGTGTATCAGCAACACACGAAAATGACCAGGAGCTACAAAAATTCCTGGTCCAGACAGTCCAGGGACCAGGTTCCGGAACTTCGGTGTAAAAGCTTCCATAGTTTAGTTTATCATTCAGTATAAAAAGACAGAAATAGTTGCTGGCTCATGAAACAAAATGATTAAGCAATAATAAAAATCATTTTCCAACATCTCATGCAGCACAGGATCACAGGCTTGCCTGGAGCGTTTCCCTGGCAACATGGGGCATAAAGCGGGGGAGCACTCAGTATGGGATGCCAGTCAATCACAGGGCACACTCAATTGCACATTATGGGCAGCTTTAGTAAATTCACCTAAATTCAGGTCGCTTGGAATGCAGTCTTCACAGCACAAGAAGAACATACAGTGGAGGTGCGACTCCAAGACTCATTTTAATATCAGCTACAATGGCTAACCTAATTCCACTGACAGATCTAGAAGATCTGGGAGTGGATCTAGATCTTGTAGATTATAATGTGTTATCCCTGAGTTTTTCTTTGACTTTTTAGGGTGAGTTCTCCTCACGGGCGTGATGCATTCATACATCGAGTAAGTAAGGATGCCCTCGCTGGATCTTCACCCCTGGCCCTCGGAAATTCCGACTAGAACTTGCCAAAGTTCTACGATAACAAGGAAAGAAGAGCGCCCCGAACTTTCCACTTTCTTGCAAGTGCAGAAACGTTTGACAAGCTTCTGCTGGTAGCTGTGCACTGGCTCGGTGGGTAGCACTGTGGCCTCACACCTCCCGTCGTGGCTTGTTGGTTTGATTCCTGCCCAAGCTCTTTGTCTTCATGTTCTGCCTGTGTTTGCGTGGATTTCTTCCCACAGTCCTAAGACATGCAGTTTGCATGTACTGGCGTCTCTAAATTTCCCCCAGTGTGTGATCGTGTGTGTTTGCACCCTGTGGGCTGGCATCCCATCCTCACTGTATTGTAGTTACTGCCCTAACTGCTGAATAACATCTGCTGTGTTATAGGCTTTGTATCAGTGTTGTATCAGATCTGAAAATATATGACTGAGGATGATTTCAGTGATGATTTCTTTATGAGTTCAGTGCAGAACATCAGTTACACTGGATACTATAAATTGTGGTGCTGTGGGGATCCTAAAGAAGAGAGTATAACAGAGTATAGTGAAGTATAGCAGAGAGCACTGAGCTTGACTCCATGACAATGGTGATGTCACCCCCGCAGTGACGATGACGGATCGATTCATTCCCTGAGCTCTATACTCTGGCCTTCGCTATAGCATACAGGCCCACTTGCTCTGTACATTGTGCATGCTGAGGTGATTTAGGCTCTGTCCCTGGCTTGTTACTCTCGCATGTAGTGTGAAGATGCATAGCTAAAATGACCACACTGTTTGGGTTTTATGAAGAGAACCTTGAAGGTGGATTCTACACCTAGATCCTTAGATAACCAAGACCTGAAGTTCCTAACAATGCTTTTGTGTCGCATCTTGCTTCGGATTGCCCATGTTATGACCCATCCATTGTTATCCATCAATAGGCTAAATCAGGGCTCTTCAAATCCTCGATTCCAAATCCAGACCTTGTTTTCAGTTCTCCCAGGTAGTTAGTTTAATAATTACTGATTCTGATTGGCCAGGGGCTTCACACCCAACACACAGGTAAAGGAAGGTTGGAAAATCAGCAGTACTCTGACCTTGAGGATAGTGATTTGAATAAGTATTTTGTGTACTTATTTCTCTAGTATATTAATTCATATATTTCTGATTATCATGCTAGAATTTTGTTTTTGCCGTAAAAGACACAGGTTGAGGTACACGATATGATGCTGCACCTTCAGAATTTTATTAAAGAAAAGACTAATTTCTGTTCAAAATAATGTAAGTTGAAAAGAACCACAGACCACAATCACTAAGGATTATCTTTGGCTGTGCATGGATATCAGTCAACATCAGTGCTCCAGTAGCTTCTTAATAGCTGAGATGGGGAGTTGAAAACATGGCTTTCTCCTACTCTTTGCAGGAGTCCATCTGCTTGAGGTCTGGCACATCACTGCACCTCGGCGACTGACCCCCACGGCGCTGACTGTCGATCCCCGTGTTTTTCATCTTACGCGGGGACTGAACTTTAAGTGCCCCTGAGCTGAACGAGAGTTAAAGTGCCTTGAAAGGTGCTGATTGAGCACCTCCAGCTTCTTGTCGAAAAAAAAAATAAAATTCAGCTTTCAGCGTTTTGCTCCAGCCAAAGTGATACAGGTATTACGTTTTTAGAAACTGCTTTAATTGCAGTCAGGAGAGCCCTGCCATGACAATAGTAATTCCATGACTTCCTGTTACTGTCTCGTCCCTCAGCTCATATAAATAATTTATAAGGATGCTGTCAGTTAACCTCAAATAATTATTATGCCTTTTTTGCTGGAAAAAATAAATGATGAAATTGGTAGCCTACATATCAAGTATAGCCCTTCGTTAAGAAAAAGCTCTCTTATACAAACCTTGGTGTGCATGATTTTATCAAACGGATTTGCACCACAGACAGATCTGGCACTCTGAAACTGAACTCTACAAGCAGTGGGGTCTCTGAAAGATGGAGGTAAAAAAAGTCACAGAGAGCATGAATCTGAGGACATACATCAGGTGTTATCAGACTCCTTAGACACAGAAGGAACAGTGTAGTGGTGGGTCTGACCCAGTCAAGTGCAGTACCTTATTCATAACCTTAAATATGAAGAGATGAACAGATATAAACAGCTATTTCAGCCTTTTTAAAATGACGTTGGGTTTATGCGATGAGGCGAGGAGGGGTGTGGCCGTCTTTGGGGGATAGTCAGGTGATCTAGGTGAGTGTGGAGATTTTCACCGGTCCCTCATGATGGATGTGAATTATTGTTTTTTTCCTTCCTTCACCCCAAGTAACCCAGAAGAGGTGATAACCTTCATAGCCCCCCAAGCCTGTTCCTTGAACCCCAACAAGTTCAGGCATTTCCTATCCTCAGAACCAAAACGTCTGGTTTTCATTTGATTTTTGTATTTCTGTGTTTAATTGAAGTTCTGCAAAGCCTGTACCTACCCAGCCATCAGGAAAAAAGGACAGTTATCTTAAGACATATGTCCCTTTCCCTGTCCTGTGTCACCTGCTTCTGACTGCTCTCCCAAGTTTCAAAATTTAAAACCCTTATTTATGTTATTTTGTATTTTTTGTTTTGCTTGTCTTGTTTTTTTTAACAGAATGCATATATATTCTGTATGTAAACTGCAGGAACATACTTTAGAGTATATGCAATGTTCATTAGTCTTGCTATATACCTTGTACTGGGACGTTCTATTGGTATTCAAACTTCATATCCCAGAATTCAAATGTCATATAATAATATCACTTCCTGCCAAGCAGTTCCTGAATACTGTGTACAATGCACAATTAAATCCAGTCACTAGTTCTCTGGAGTGTACAAAGTATGTCAATGCACTCGAGTAAGTACAGACTGTGAATTTAAGCGGAAGGAAAATCTACACTTGTTCAATAAAAAAATGTACAAAGAATCTTGTGCTTGTTATACATAAAGCGTATGTAGATTCATATACATATATAGAATAGATATAGATAGTACTTTGTTACAACCTCATGAAGAATGTCATTCATTGCATATATACATGTATATTCATATGTATGCCAGCAAAAGAAATTGGTCTCCAGAGGCC
>JAODLD010000144.1:4370050-4381232 GCA_026781065.1 Mormyrops boulengeri
GGGGCGAACAAACTAATAAAAGGACAATGAAAAATAATTTTCTTCACTGTAGCATTCAGTCGATTCAGAACAACTGATGTAACTTGATAAACCCTGTGGAAGGATAGTCTTCATTGTTGTACATTATCACGCTTTGTGTTATATCTTTTGTTTTCCCCTGGGACATCTGGTATTTTGTCTTTCCTGTGTTTGTGTTATTATTTCTGTAAATACAGTGATCTAAATTTGTAAATAGCGCGTCAAACGAATTTGTCAAATTTATCTATTTTTGTCTAATAAACTTAATGAAATTATAGTGAAATGTATAAGAATCATTTTCTTTTTTACTTGAATTCGATTTTCGTCTTCGCAGATTTTTAATTATTATTATTATTATTATTATTATTATTATTGTGGTGGTGGTGTTGGTCTCTTGCAACATTTAACGGCCTATCTAAAGTAATGCAAATACATAATGCATTTAAAATAACAATTCGTGAAAAGTCTCTCCTCTGTTTAGTGCTCTAATTTAATTTCCTATTCAGGTCTGTTCAATGGCGCTACCGTAGATGCATTCAGGTGATAATAAGTTGCCAGATGGTTGTTGGTGACAGAAAATGGACCAAAGCAGCTGGGAAAGTCATTAAGTAATAATGTGGGAACGCCCCAAACGAACGTATGAACTGCTCAAACTACAGTCTGAGGAAGGAAAACTTTATACGCGATATGAAACCCTGGACAATTTAGCAGCCGCCGATTCATTAGACTGGAATTACTGTGAGAAACTCAGCGTATATGAGTCTAAGCAAGACTAGAATAACAATGAATTATGAACAATAATTCTGATTGTTCATGATTTCTTGCAATACTACACATTTAATGAATACAAGCCTTGCACAATAACAATAAACTGAATACATTTAATTTACCAATTTCGGAACGAAATATGAGTACCGTATACCATGTTTCATGGTCACTTCATAAATTAATCCTGGATTGTACCTATTAAATTTGGAATTTAGATTTTTTTTCAAAGAAGAACAATTTTAAAGACATTTTTCTTAGTAGGATGTCATTTTCACACGTAGTTTATTTTGAATTTAAATTATTTTTAAAATATTTCACCGAGGCCTGTTACTGGGTTTGCGTTACATGAAACCACAGGCAGGTGGAATTGGATTTTATAACAGAATTGTAGCGACCTCTATGGGCACAAGTCGATGTGTTTTTAAAGGGATTTTACAGAATCTTAGTTACAAGCAATTTAGGAACGCTGTACTGTATCCAATCTTTTGAACCTACTGTTTCATTTGCATGTTGTTTACTCTGAAAAGAAGAACGCTCATGTTGTAATCAGTTCATAGTTTTATGTCATGCGCTTCAAAATAGCAGTATTGATATAGAACCTTAAATACTGTATAGGCCTAATTGATTTAATTTATAGTCGGTTCTACGAGCTCACCGGAACATATTCTTGTCCATTCAGTACTGCAGGATGTCGGGAAGTAGCACAGGCCTAGATTTTTCTATAGTTAAAATAACTGTATTTGCCATTTTTAGAATTATAGGATAAATTGGTATTTAAATACAACAAAATTTGTATTAATGTTCAAAAACAATGAATTCGGAGCAAATATGTGGCAGAAATAATTTAACTGTCACTCCAACGAGTATCTTCATTATGCGTGACGTAAAATTTAAAGGGAAAGACAATATATAGAATTGATATGTTGAATATATAATTTATAAAAAATAATTGCATGGCAAACAATGTGTGTGTATGTGTGTGAGTGCTACCGTGAATTCTAAAAGAATGCAGATGTGCGTTTAACGCGATTTTCATGTGTATGTTTCTACAATAATTCCAAGTCCGCTAACAGCATTTCTTGTGGTTGCCACGTCCCTAGAGTCGGCAAAAATGTTAAAAGTTATATATAGTTATTTTAAATTATACATATAATCTATTGCAATTTATGATCTCAGAAAATTTTATCGTGTTATTTAACCGTATTAATGAATCGTGCATTATGAGATTTTAATTGCATTTACAAATGTTTTTTTTAAGAGAGAGAGACAGAGAGAGAGAGAGAGAGAGAGAGAGAGAGAAACGACATGGCTCAACAGAAACATGTTTAACGGACTCATAGTTAAACAACTGATGACTGAACATTAATAAAGACACAATCCCCGTCGGCGGGTTCGTAAAAAATGTATAAGGGCAAAAGGGATTGGTTCTTTCAAATCTAGGCAGGTGTACAAATTTCATTTTGTACTTGCTATTTAAAAATTGTATCTATTCTCACGAGCATTTGTGATTGAAATTAAATAACCTCCTGGTGTCCCGTTTTTTTTTTTTCTTTTGTTGCGAACCAGCGTGAGGTTCGTGGAAGTGTTAGCTTGAGGCCATAATATTGCGATACACTAATATATACAAAATTATTCATTTAGCAGTTGATGTACAGTGAATTGTCTAATGAGTAATAAACAGGGTTAGAACCAATAATTAGGCTGTCACTGCAAGCAATTTTCCCGTATTGCCCCAGGGCCAAAACGCAGAAAAGAAAGGGAAAACCAATATAAAGAAAAAAGAATTGGGAACTGAAACGATATAGAAAGACAAAATACTTTTCTTAGAATAAAGCTAAAATGCAATTATAAAGAGAAAGCTTAGCAATGTTAATCAAAAATTTATCAGGAGCAATCAGAGAACTGTTTTGAAGGGGAACATGCAATATAAGAATATTAGCGAGTAATGTGTAAGAATACGTTGCAAATGCAGCTTATTCACAGTTTATTTAGCTTTTCGATTGTTCCGGTATTGTGAATTTTATGGTTTTGCACAAAGTCAGTTACATAAATTTATTTTCCAGAGGAAAGGAAATAATCAACTGCTCTTACACTGGTGTAACGCAATAAGGTTGTGATATTTCAGTGCTTAAAATTATTAAGTGACATAAAAAAGAAGAGAGAAAAAAAACAATTCTGTTAATTTAAAGTTTAAAAAATGCGGAATAATGCCAGCACAAACGAGACACGGCTATGACTGAAATGCTTAAGCTGTATTTTCAGAGAAGGAACTTCAGAGAAACACTGTATACGTTTTAGTTAGCCTTGGCCTCACATAATGATTTTCTTCTTTTTTTTGGGGGGGGGGGGGGGGCAGGCAGTGGTTTCCCTGTGACGCCGATATCCCCACCACTGTGCGGCTATTCATGTCTTTTGCTCTTGTATTGTGCTAAGTATGAGGTGAGCAGAGGAAAGTTCATCTTTGTCTTCTCATGTTGGAGGTGGCAGGTCTTCACGCACTCTGTGGCCTTATACACACACGGATACCTTCCTTAGTCCCATTCAAACGTACATATTTGCCTTTAGAATGGGTCGCTGGTATCTCCAGACTGCAATCTCATTTACCTAGTTTGGTGAGGGCACCGGTTTGAGTGCAGTAACAATGGCAGGGTCTAACTGGAAACATCACGCCAGGAATGTCCAGTGGCCAAACCCACATGGCTGCTCAGCGTTGTGTCCAGCTGATTGTACTGGCGCACGCCGCCTTTAAATGTACTGATGCAAACGGGAGAGATACCTCAGCCATTGGCACTAATGGATCTGAAATGCGGTAGGCCAATTAGCGGAGGAACCATTGTAGCTAAACACTGTGTGTTTAGAAAGTGGACTTTTTTTGTTCACTAAGAAGTTGTATCAAGAGCTCACTTGATTAAAAAAAAAATCCTCAAATAATTTACATAGATTCTCCAAGGAGTTTGAAAGCGACGATATAAAATTTTGCATCTCCGTGTCAGCAATATGCTCATTTGGAATTTCTTCAATGCTTAGTGCCTGAAATGTAGCACTAATTAGTTCATCTAATTATATGTAACATTTTAGGCATCTCTGCAATATAATATTTATATGATTTGTGATTCTGATGAACATTCCTAAAAATGTACATTCTATTACGAGCAATTTCAAAGCTAAATAGAGATATTGCCATGTATTCATTGTGGTTTAAAGTGTCCACTACAGTTAAGATGCAATCAGAAACATTATATACTTATGCAATACATGCAAGCATATATAAATAAGTTAAATTGCTTTTATAATATTTAGAATTTTTATTGTTTCCATTTTGTTATTCTTTTTGTTTCGCAGAAGGGCCCTTTCCACTATGTTTGCGTGTTTGGACGGCTGTGCAGGAGTATGATGCTACCTGTGGATTATTAATTTGCAGATTTAAATGTAATTATGATAGCAATTCTTAATTACTTTAACAATTAAAAACAATCATACATTAGGAATGATGCAAGCAACTATTGAAATAAACACACATATATAGCACATATATAAAACACACACACACGCACACACACACACACACATATATGGTTGGAAGATGGATATATGTATAATGCAGATATAAAGCAAACGCCAATGAAGGTAGGTAGCAGAAAACTGAGGTGTAATTTACAACCCGCCCCGATGCTGTTGTCGGTACCATGTTTAAATAATGAGCAGGCAACTATACGTTTAGGTGCCTCAGCCCTTCAGGAAAATCTCCACTGCGACAGATAATAAAATCTGACTCTCCTCCGTATTCCTTTTCTGAAGTGTTGCCATTGTGGTTTTGGGATAATTCCAGTAAGGCCGCACAAAGGGAAGTTAAGGCTTCTGAAGTGTCATTGTGCAGATGGGTGCTGCTAAGAGATTTCCCCCTCAGCAGATCTCCTTTGCACATGTGCAGAGCAGAAGGTGATTTGAAACGATTTACCCTCTTCTCGGCCCGCCGCTGTACTTTCTCACCATTGTACTGAATAATCACCACAGTTCACCAACCAATAAAACCTCAGTTAGCCGAATGTGTTTTTGTCTGCTGTGGGCTGTGAGGGTCAGAGCTAAGTATCAGCAGATGCATGCCCAGAAAGCAGGAAGGAAGCTATATATACAGTATATGTTGAAATATATATTTGGTTGACTTGAAATTTTCGACAGACCAGTGCCGCTTCATTACATCTTTTTAGGTACAGTCCTTCTGCTTAAAAGCTCGGAGTTGCATTCGTTTATCATTTGTGCTCAGTTTTTGTGTGGGAAGTGCATGTACCGAGCCTCGTTCGGGCAATTTGTTGGATGCATTTCCAGCAGATGTTGCTTAGAGTAACTGTGCATCTTAAATTATATCCCCTCTGTTCGCATCCATGGCTGTATAATCACTCATTGGACCAAATCCATGATCCTGATTTTCTGAATTCCAGGTTTGCCGTTTTTGTTGGCTTCAGTCACTTTTTTTTAAGTGGAAATATGTTGTTTTTTAAATTATTGTTTGATATTTGTATCTAACTGCTTACAGGGAGAACAACACAACTCTTTGTGTATATGTTGTGTATGATAATGTGTACTTCATGTTGAGTATTTGTATTGTAAACTTTCAGTGTTTTTCGCTCAATAGTCTGGCGCGGTAAGCAAGACTCATTTCACCTTAATGTTCGGCAGCGGGGAATGGCGGTACTTTCCCTCCAATAACAGTTAATCATTAGCATACATGCCACAAAAAGGGTGATGCAACAATGTTAGGTCAGTTTCAATTGCGAATAACCTACAGCACCAGGCCATTTTACAACTAGACAGCTAAATATTTTACATATTTTTTTAGATCTGAATATATTTTAACCCAACCATATTGATTGTATATTAACTACGGCATCTTATATAAGAAGGAAAAACATTAGATTTTATCTTGCTTGTAAAAATTACACAAAAATGGATGAATTTTGTAGTTAGACAGTTTTTAATGACAGAATTGTGATGTCCTGTACACAGACAATGATGCGCAGTGATTACTTCTGAGGTTCGAGTCATTTCACAATTTGTGCAGCTAAGAAAATAGCTATTTTCAGCTGTAACAAAGTAATGGTTTAGCATTTTGGGTTCATAGCAACTGTTGTATACTCCTTGATTATCTAGATATCTTTATGGGAAAATAAAAAAAAAATATTTGATGTTTGCATGTATCCATATAATATACAATGGGCAATAAACAAATGGGTTAATAGCTGTAAAACCGAAAAAGATAGGGGCATCTAGTAAAGTAGTTGTGCTTCGATCAGTGGACCCTGGGGGACAATGCACACCCCTTGGATTTTCAGGTGTTCAATGGCGTACAGTAAATGCTCAACTAATATCTCGTTACTGCTGAAATTACCTGTTTTCTTTGCTATTAACACGACTTTGCACTAATTGTGAAATGACTCAAACGACAAAATAATCGGTGTGTGTCATTGTCTGTGTACTGGACATCATAATTCTGTCATTAAAAACTGCCTAATTCACTTCTGTTAAACGATATTAAAGCAGGAAAACTGAATATCAAATACGAGGCTAACTTAGCCGCAGTGTTTTCCAAGTCAAAAAGTCAGTCAGATCTCTTTATTTATGGTAGAATATTGATTTCTAAAGCAAATGCTCTTTCCTGTGTAGTATATCTTGTAATGGCTCTAGATGTGCCATTGGTTATAAGTAGAAGGTTGAACGGTTTAGTTGTGAACTTTGTACGGGGGAACAAGATTCATTTGAATTAAAAAAGTATTATGATTGTGGATCAAGTTGCTGCTGGTTTTAATTTGCTAAACTTTTCTTCATTAAACGATTCTCTTAAGATTAAATGGGTGAAGTTGTTTTGCAAGAAGCCATTATTCATCTGGAATTTTATACCTAATTATGTTTTGAATTCTGTTGGTAGCCTAAATCTGCCAAGTGTCATGCTTTTTTTGTTTCGTCCTTAAAAATTGAATTATGTTTTGCCATTTTAGTGCATTTGAGAGATCCAAAGGCTATGAAGACTTGCTCATTGTGTACGACTTCCATTTGCCTTGAAATACGTTCATTTTCTTTTTTGTAGTCCTCTTGTAAGACATATTCCCAATGTTAACTTTCACCCTCTGTATGTGTTACAATCGTCCATGGAATGATCAGTTTCAAACAATAAAAAAGTCAGTTTGTTGTCTCGTTAGCTGATTGTGAGTATTATGGTCATATCATTAGAATATGACAAAACAAACAGTCGTGGTTGACATCATTATTCACGACGATAAGCGGCTGGCTGGTATTACTGTACGGGAACTTTACCTGAATGAGACAGCAGTACAGTCACGGTCACACCTAGGCAACAATGATTTTGACTTAGCAACCATTTTGCTTAATGACCTGGGCTGCATTTCCCAAAGCGTAGCTGATAACTACATTAGCAACTCACATACTTGGAATAATGCAACTGAATGGATCTAACTATGTACACGCAGTAATCAGGTTATTAAAAACACATGTGAACATAATTGGGCTATTGCCACAATCATTTTATTCTCAATAAACCGATTACTGAGGGCATGTGCGCATAGTCATAATCAGCTAACAAAATAACATAGATCTCACTACTTTGTGACTTGGGAAACCGTCCCTCCTCTGTATGGTCCGTCTCATTTCATTGTCCCCCCAGAAACTTTTATCGTTGTGATCAGATTTGCAGCGTTTTTTGTTTTGCATGTGTTTTCAAGATTTGCACCGCATCTGTCAGTCGCAACACGTCTATTAATTCGGCGCACATTTTTGGAATCTGTAAGTGTTTTTGAATTTGCAGCGCGTTTTCGGAATTTGTACGTGTTTTATGAATTTGCAGTGTGTTGACACTATTGGGCCACCATACACAGCAATGCTCAGACCTCCTATTTAAAGAAATCTGGAGATACTTTTCATCTATTTATTGAAATCATATTTATTTTGTAGACGTAAGCTGCAGTTTCACTGTACATATAGCCACAGACAGAGCATATTTCTCTAGCTAATCATTTTCTTATCAAATTGCAGAAGCACTTTTCCCCAATTGAGGGAAATGCCATCATTTTTTATTGTGATCTCCATACACATCTGCCACCAATATTGTCCAGAATTTGATCAGCTCACTTGCCCAATCTCTTTTATCATCTTGCCAACAACAACAGTTTTGCTCTAAAAAGGCACATTCTGGAAATATTAATTCCATTCATGATCCTGAAACTATATGGAAATTTCAGTTTTGGCTGGAGAATATAAGATAAACATATATTTTATAATATTACAAAAATAATTTTTAAAAAGCACAGTTACAAGAGAATATGTTAATGCTTAAGATCAGTTTACACTGTTTTTTAATGGATATCACTGAAAATGCAAGGTTTAGTCTGTGTTAGTGTTCCATTGGGTGTGACCTTTTCCAGTCTATCACAGTCAGTGCATGTTACAGTGAACGAAAATTGTTCCTGTACTGTTCATAAGATTGTAAACATATGCTAAATTAAACTTGACTAATTTAATGTCAATTAATTCCACAGTGGCATGGGTCTAGTATTTGACACGTCTATTATCCATTAAAAATAAAAGTTTAACATTACTGTAGAAAATATTATGCATTTGTAATATAAATCATAATTGCGCAAACTGGTGTCATGGTTTCTCTTGCTGAAAACAAACACAACAAAAACAATAATAATAATAAAAACAAAATGATAATAATAATAAAATAATAATAAGCCTCCCATGACCATTGTTATGTCTTTGTGTCCATGCTATTTTTCATAAAAAACAAAATTTATGACCAGTCTATCTGGATACCAGTCTACATTTTTACCATAGTTCATAGTACACACACAAACACGCACACACACACATGTCTAATTCCTATTACTAATATTAAGAATTTAGATTTAACGATGATTAAATAATTATGATAAACTATATATACCCTTTCATTTTCCTGAATTTTTATAGATAAACAATAACTGTGACTGAAATGTAAAGAGATCATCTACCACTAACAACCTACACACACACACATACACACACACATGTTCTCGATATGTTTAAAGTTTAATGAGCATGTCAATCCGCACACAGCTTGTGTGTCCTTTCCTTCCAGTTATTTGCGCCAGGAGTCAGTAGGGCCACAGCACTGAAATCTGTGTACAGTGCTTTGCCTTTTAACTGAGATTAGTACAGTTCTGATGCGCCACAGCCTTTAAAATATGTATCAAAGCTGTTGAAATGCCAGCAGTTGGTATGTGGCAGGCGGGGGAGCGCAGGATTGGACGATGAAGTTATCCCAACTTCCAAGTACCCAGCAGGCCGCCCCGGCCCGTTGTTTGCGGGGCCCACCATTGCAATCGGTAGTTCTTCACACAAAAAAAAAAGGGATCGCGGGTCGGGGAGCCGCTATCTGCTGTCCCTGTGTGAGCTTTGGCACATCGATTGCCGGCTCTCCAGTTCTCCTCAGGAAACACCGCTGAGTAAATCTTTATGGACTCCCGGGCCTGTCGACGCTGGTTAAAAAGCTGCCAGTTAAACAGCTGTGCGGAGCCCAGTTCCTGGATAAAACGCTTGGACGCGTATAGCTAACTCCGCGGGGTGAGGCCGCGTGGGGCTTCCTGAGTGGAGGCTGTCGCAGCAGAGGGTGTTAATTGGCAGGCTCTGAAGTGCCGTATACCTGCCCTTCATAATCCCGGCACGGGCGGCGGCAGCGGGGGAAACCAAACGTTTACCCAACGCCCCAGCCCTCGGCACTCATGCCGCCGCTGACCTCTCTGACTTTGCAAAGAAAATAAAGGCCCGCTCTGATAAACTATCAATGGGAACACCGGCTAGCGTAGAATTACAAACGTCTTGGCTGTCCCCCAGAAAAAAAACACATGCACACACCTTCTGAAATCTCATAGAAACCCCCAGCCGTTCCTCCCAGTAAGCACTCCGGCAGTCTGGCTCCAACGGATCCAAGTACAAATCAAACAGAAATCCTCAGAAAAGGCAGAGATGTTATTTAGCCATCCTGTTTGCTTCTGGAGATGTTTGTTGTCTAGGAGCTCAAAAGCAACTAATGTTTACTACTCCTGCAGGGGCCTTCAGGATATTCCAGCATGTCAACATTCAATAAGCATGTATGTGCACACTCCAGAATTTACTGGCATAAATCTGTCATTAAACCCTCCTGAAAGACGTCGAAACATGTCAAAAAGTATTAAGGATTGTGTGATTCATGTACGACGGCTACAGTTTAACAATGCAATGGTAATTTTTTAAATGCATCTCTGATTATTATTTTATCTGGAAGCTTATCACAGTAGTTTGTAACGAAATAATTTTATACTAGACCTTAATTGACGTAACAGTATTTCAGAGTATCCGCCAATGTTCCGTTAGCATTTTGCAAATCGATCTTAGCTTACAATTATCTCATTTCAGAGTGCGCTTTCACCACGTCGCATTAGCTTTTCGTAAATTGATCTTAGCCTTCCGTTTATCTCATTGCAGAGTACGCTCCCGCCACATTGCGCTAGCTTTTTTGCAAATCGATCTTTGCCATCCGTTTATCTCATTTCAGGGACGGTGCTTAACACCATAGGACACAACGTGGGGAGTGGAGGCAGGCGAGTTAAAATCCACGGATGGGCCGGGACTCTCAGCACGTCCTTCTCAAGTGACAAACGGGACTGATTTGCAGCAGGGCGCATCCCATCCAATGCTCGCTTAGCACGGATGCGCATAAAACATCAGCAGAATTCCAGCGGGCGACACGTCTGGCTGGAGTCGCCGGATTTAGAGTACCTAAAATGCAGAGTGGGGAAATAAGCAAACAGGCCCACTTGGGGTTCGCATAAGGCGCCCAGATGAGAAGCAGCTAACCACAGTCTGAGGAACAGAGACGGGCGTGTGCCCCTGGCCCCCACGTATCTCATACGTCCCATCCAGCGTAAACATAGATTTTTAAAGAAGCCTCAAGAGCGTTCCACGCTCAGAGGAGTATACCAGCTACTGAACTAGCAGCAATACATAATTATCTATGGATATACTTTGGCTAGTAGGGACATACTTGCGTACTGGTTCCATTCCTATTTATGAAAATATTTCAACTAATTGTGATATAGTTTTTAATACTTTTTAGTTTGTTTTTATTTTATTTACTTATTTCCCCTGTCATCGTAGTTAGTCATGCCAGATGTGTTCACATCTCTTCAGCTTTTTCACATTCAATTAGACAATTGACACTCAGGTTCTCTAATACAGTGTTTCTAAGCTGGTGGATTGCGGGACCATCTTTAGTGCGTCATGGAGTGTGTGTCAGGATCCAGGTAGCGGCGAGCAGGGAAGGAAGCGAGCGAGCCCAGGATACGGTGCAACGGGGTTTATTCGG
>JAODLD010000144.1:4404254-4414270 GCA_026781065.1 Mormyrops boulengeri
TTCTTCATATAACAAAGGCAGTTTGTAACCCCCCCTTTGTATAAACCAACCAATAACTAATCCCCCCCCCCCCCCCCACACACACACACACACACCAAGGTCTTGCGTTCGAGCAGCTTGTTGCGTGATACACAGAGGGAACGATGGACTACAATGCTTATAGCACTTTGAGTTATTTAATTGTGGCAGCAAAGCGGAGATGTTATTCAGCGAGCCATCTGTCAGCCGGAGTGCCATCGAAATTTCTCAAAAAGTGACAGTGAGCCACTGATGTGCAGCAAGAGCAGCAGATGAGAACATAAATCAAAACTTTATGGACGGATAGTCTTCAGGGTGAGAGAGATTGGATGCTTTCTTACGGCTACTTCTAACTAAGGTAATTGAATCAAGTGGAATGACGCTGCGACACAGGGCAGGTCTGGGAGTACAAGTGGGCAATAACACACTGCATTACACGAAAGGAGTTTTCATTCCTCAGGGGAGTCGATGAGAAGTGTTAACAGCTGTCAATGCACTGCCACGTGCTGCCAAAAGGCCTACTATGTGTTGTCAATTGCAGGCCTGCACCCCAGTGTGAGTCATTATCCCGCTGAGTTTATACCAACGTTTCGCTGTCAAAAATATGGTGTTTCATACTAAGCGGAAGTAGTACGTCTCTCTGGGGAAAAAAATAAAAATAAACAAAAAGCAAAAAACTTGAGGAGAGAATTATATTCTCAAGGAAGAACAATATTCAGCTGAGATACGTCCTGGGCTAGTTTTATTTTTGTGGGTAATGTTACATATAGCAATCCCAACTGAGTATTTATCATTTTTAACTCGCAAAGGTAGTTTAAACTCTAAATTTACAAATCTGAGAGGTGAAGGCCTTTATTCATTCTGAGTATTATGAATTTTTTACTCCAAAAATAAATGATTTCAGCTACATTGAGTAGAGTTTAGTACACACATAAATATTAACAGAGTGAATACATTATAATTTCAATCAAATCTGACCCCACTATACTCAACCCAAATCCTCATGAACTTACTCATATTTCTTTTTAAAATCTTTTTGTATTATCACTAAATCACCATTTGTCAACACACACCAAACACAGGCATTAAATTTGCTTGTGCTCGGATAAATAAATATAAAGTGAAGTATCCAACATCAACTACCAATTGATAAAACCATCAAACCTTTGCAATTGTATTATATTTATGAAAAATCACAGTGTTTTTAAACAAAATAGTCTCCTTTCTTTATTATTTAGTTCTTTGTAAATGATTTACTTGAATAGCATGACATTTCATTCAATCCATAAAACTTGATTATAGACCCAAAGCCCAAAACATGAAGATGTCTCCCACCTGTCTCTTTATATATTCGATTCCATTTCAAGCAAAAAGTACAAACAGGAAGCATGAACTGATCTCGTGTCAGTTCTTCCTTCTTTACTTTATCTGCAGCAGTTTAGGTGCTGTATCAGCAGCCTCAGATAACTCAGTAAAATTACAGCTCATTGGCTTCAGTATAACAACATATGTGTCTAAGCTTGAGAATTAGTTGCGTGTTTGGTGTACACAATTGGCACTGGGATTTCACACTCACTGGGCCTGACATGTCTAATTCTAATTGACGATTTTCAAGTGAAATCACCCCTTTTTTCCAGACTTTCGTTATTGAAAACTTTTTGGAGTTGCATATAGTCGCTGGATGCTGCGCATCGCTTAGTGCTGGGGGCATGTTTACCTCTGGTCAACTCTGAGACCATATGGAGGTTCATTCCTGAAACTCCCGTGGAGGGTCTGTCTTTGATTAATCTCGCAGTTTTGCCAACTCCTCGGTCACTTACTGTTAGGTTAGCGTGTGACGCATGATGCCTTGCAAAGCAACTGATGGGAAAAATTACCGTAAATTTTTTGCTCCCAGAGCTTCTTTATAGTGGCAGGAATATTAGTGTCGCACTTTTCAGAATTCCTTGGTATCTAAAAAAAAAAAAGGTCTCACAAAGTGACCTCGTCTCACAAAATGACCTTTCTTTGTAGTTAAACATTTGTTGAGCCAGAAAAAAAAAGTGTAATAGCTCGTTTTAAAACATTTAGATAACAGATGCTTACAACTTCATTAGTAAAATATGAGAGAGAAAAAATCAGGCTGGCTCATAATTTCATTATTGGTGAAAGCAGTTTCCATGAAAATCTTAGCATTAAAAATGCAGGAAATTACTGTAAGATTTATTTTTTAAAAAGATTTTAAAGACTTAGGAAAAAATTTCCCTCTTCCATTTAGGATACATATCACTGTGCGTTAATATTGTATCAAATGTTTGATATATAAGAAGCAGAAATTAATCTTTTTAATCCCAAAAGACCATCTTGATCTGTGTGCTTGGCCGCTTGCCGCGAACTGAGTTAAATATAAAAAGGAACAAATTTCACTCGTCTTTTACAGCTAGATGTGCATGATAAAGGAAATGTCAGCAGAAATACTAAAGCCAGGTGTCAGCGCGGCTTCCTGACAGATAGCGGCGAAAGGTAAAAAATGTCCTATCATGTCCGACAAGGTGTTCTTTCTAAGATTTAAAGATCACTGCGCAACTTTAAACATGCTCGTCACTTTTACTCTGACTGGAACTATCATGAGCTTCACAAAAACTTTATCGGCTCAGTTGCGGGGGAAAAATAAGTCCATTCCCATTTATCTTAGCCAGGTTCCCTTCAAAGCCAACAAATAAATTACAGTGTACATTTGATACAAATTGATTTCTTAACTCAAATAACAATGTTGTCCTCCCGGCTGGGCCACGTGTCAGTCAGTCGCAAGCTAGAGTGAAAGGCTCAATCTGTCTCTGTGATAGAAACAGGGCTGGCACATCTCCACCAAGGAATGCTAATCACGCGGGCCTGGCCTGGGCCTTTGTGGACAGGCCGTGATAAGAAAAATCAGTTTGCCTGCTGTCAGGCTGTGTGAAGGCCTGATCTGTGTCTGTAGGAAACAAGCCATGGGTCTGGAAGTTCCTGTCCTACTTTTTTTTTTTTGTTGTTGTTGTCTGTGTGTAGTTACATGAGAGAAAGGGGCGGCGAGGGAGGTGGGAATGAGGCGTCAGGGGGCCGTGGGGGGAGGAATCCGGACACTGGCTGAGGCTCGGCGCCTGTGATGAAGCTGAAGTGAGACCCATTGAATATCTTGAGCCGATCTTATCAGCGGTGGGAGAAATGAGATATTGGCAGGGACTGTTGAGCGTTCTCACAGCTGAGCAGGTTAATAGGGTTGGGAGGCAGGCCACAGGCTAATTGGATTTGCCTTGGCTTGATAAACAGTGGTGAGTCTTTTTGCCAGCCAAACATAGAGGTCTTCTTCCCCCCCCTTCGTGAAGAGAAGGATAGTCGACTCAAACGAGGAAGGCTATTTTCTTGGTAAATTCCCAGCAGACCGGAGTAAACTGTGGAACAGGAGTCGGCCATCTCCTGATTTTAATCAAATACCATTTAACCTGACCGACCTTTAGGAGTCGTCTCACATGGGGAGATCAAGCATGTTATTCTTGTTTACTCGAATTAGCGGAAGGTGCTACGAGCCTCGTGGTGTTATTTCAACACCTTCGCTTGTAAAAATTAGCTCGTTTCCAAGCTATCACCCTTTTTCATACACTCAGGACCGGTTTATTTATGTCTGCAAAGTCAAAACAAACTCGTGAGGTGTAGTTTATTCTTCTTAAAGTGGAAATGCCCAAACTGATCATCCGAGTTGTCACTGATAGTGATTAATAAAACGTATATCAGTGTAAAAGTTTCTACTTATTTAGTCATGCTGAAATATGCGTAGATAAAAGTTGCACTTACTTTTATCTTTGACCAATATATTTTCTATTTTGGAATCAAGCCAGACTAGGAGTGAATATGCAGTATAGCTTGAAAATGGGCAAATATCTCATAATATCATATATCCACAGATTATGATATCTGGCTTTGACAGCAAACTGAAGTTTTCTTAATCGCGTAGGAAAAAAATGAGGTGAACACTAAACAGGTCGCCAGTCTATTAAAATCGATTACAGGTTTGTGAGATGAAGTTGTGAATAATACCGCCGTATTCTCAGTCAAAACAGCTGCACAGTTTTAAAGATTGCGGTCTTTTATGCGATTTGCAGCCAAGCCAAGAGAAAAATAATCACATTCGGATTTTATCTCTCGTTTTCTAAAACATTCCCTTCTACAAATAATATAACCTAAACCTAACATATTTTGGCTGCAAGTCCTCATCCACTAAGGATGGAAAGCTTTAAGATGTGATGAAATGGAAGGTCAAAAGGCTAGTTTACCACGGTATAGTAGCTTTATAGCTATGCTATATAGCAGATCAGTAAACAGAGATTTTACCATATTTTTATGCAGTTTTATTTTTAAATTGAGAGTTGGTATTTTAATGAAGTACAACAGCATGGAGGCTTACTGATTCAGTGATCATTCATTTTAGCACCTGGCTCACATGATTTTGAAGATCAATGAAAACTTGCAAATAATAGCATAAATTACATTCCAGGAAATAAATTCAGTCGAAAAAGCAAGAAAAAAATTGCGATGTGTTTTAGCGCGACTTCTTGCTTGTACATTTGTATAAACATGTTGCGTTATAATTGAGTCCATATTACAACTCTGTGTCCACATTCAAGTCACCAAGCAAGATCTATTTGGTCCAAGTTACAAGACATTAATTCCCGAGTCCTGAGAGGATGAAATCTCCTTTAGGATAGAATTACGCATTTTTATAGAGACACACAAATCAAAAGAATTTCAAAGATGTTAAGACGTGTACATTGTCTACAAGAACAGTTTTATTATTTGAGAGGAGTTTTGTGCATTTATGATAAAATCGGGGATTCATATCGTAAATGACAGTAAAAATTAGCATAAAGTATTTATGAAAAGTACAACCAAAAGTTTGAGTCTGACCTTTTGATTTGAATTGCACTAGAGGGATTAGCTGGATATATTCCATATACTCATGTTTTTTGCCCAGCCAAGTTTTAATAAGTATTCGGGGGTGGGGTTACAACCCACAACACCGGCATATGCAGTAGATGAACAATTACCAGCTGCGAAAGAGCCGGGGGCGTCACCATATCCTCATTAATTAATGAAACAAATCAAGGTGCAGGATTCCTCCTCCGTTTTGTGAGGCAAAACCAGATCAGGTTCTTCAGAGCATGAGGGACCCAAACGATGAGTGCTTAGTGAAGCAGGCCAGAGGGATTACTGAAGATGTTTATTTGTTCTCTGTGCCCAGGAACTGTAACTCCCAAAACCAACTTCAAGAAACAACCATTGCACTAAAACTAAATGTCTAAAATCTGGTAATCATGATAATTTGTGGTGGCAAACTATTGCTTACCAAAAGTCCCATAACAGTGTGGAAAAAAAACAACAAAACAGGAATACAAACGGGGCCCTTTTGTGACACTAATCAAGAGGCCGCTGTTACGTTTGTCAGGTTTGCCAATGAAATTGAGAGGAATACTGAGGATATCAATATGGCACAAGAATCAATGTTACATATTATCTGCCCGTGTCATTACACATGCCACAATCAGCCGCAGTCACTGGACAGAGGTGCCTGAAGATTTAAAGATCTGCGTAAACTTTATTGTGTTGGAGGTTGGCAATATTAACTTTTCATTTCAGGATAAATGTTACTGACACCCCTTAAGAAGCACATTATTATTATCACTGTCCTCCATCAATCTTCGGTACTTCCTCATCCAATGCAGAGTTATGATAGTCTGGAGCTTCTGCCTTGAACACAGGTGTCCCAGAAGTGTAAAGCAACAACACTATCCACTACCTGAAAAACAACAGCAATAATAACAATAATAATAACAATAATTATTATTACTGGCGGTGGTGTAAATTTACCTTCAAATTGTTGAAGAATGAACAAATAAAAGTGAAAATTTGTGTAACCTATAAAATTTGATAGCATAACAGAACTTTTAATACCTGAAGGTTTTGTTGACAGTCTCTTTCCTAGCCTCCAGATTTCTAAGCGAAAGGCATCATTTCATCTCTGCGCCTGCCCTGGCCGGCCTGCGTTTTATAACCGACAGGCCGATCAGCCTGGAGTCCATCAGGCGGCGAATTTATCAAGTCAGCTCCAGCCTCCTCGGAAGAATTTATGAATTGCAGTTAATAATCAGCTGTTTCCATTTCCAAGAGAAGAGAGGATCCCGAGGTCTGTTAAACAGCCCAGAGGAGCTGACCTTGTGTCCCATTAGATGAATAAATAACCGCAGTGGAACTTGATGTCAGAGATAAAAACGTCTCCCTCTCTCTTCCACTTAACACATTCTTAACTCGTTCCCATAATGGTGAAAGGTAAACAATGACACCCTCTCCTTCAGTGCTGTAGCAAGAGGGTATTTCAGCTGCCTTCTTTTAGGTGATTCTGTTCATCTTTGTTTCCATCATGAGTGCCTCTTCACACCAAATATTTTGTTGTCCTATTTGATAGGAGTTTTAGCCCCATTTGTTAAACAGGAACACTAGTAATGAAGAATGCATAATTAACCAATTAATCATCGTTCTGCTTTAACGATATGCTGTTTCAAGTCATGACATGGTAGACAGCTGTACAAGTAATTGTTTTTCACCATTTAAGATTATATAACATTTATCATTTTTGAAAGAAATGACATTACCAGGAATAAAAACCATGTTATTCTGTGATCTATTCATCAACAAGTGGCAATCTGGTACCAGTGTGATTTTTGTTTCAGTGAAAAACAACTATCATTACAGCGAGGGTATTTTTCCAATTCTTGATATATTTTATATGCATTAAGGGGAATTTAAACACAGCAACTGACCTACATCACATACCTTTAGAGCAGGGGTTTTCAAAGTTTTTGCTCAAAGGTCCACATCAGATTTTTGTTCAAAGTCAAAGGTTGGGAATAATTTTCAATAACAAAACAGCATTTCATGAACTTCAATAAATTAACAATATCATTCGATATTAGATATAGCAATAATGGAAACTTAACGTAAAGCTGGTTTATCGCTCGCTGATCGTTTCAACTCTGTCATTTGGGGGAGGGGGGATTATCAGGAGTTATGTGTATGTGAAGTTTGTTGGTTTACGCTGTATTTTTGTACTTCAAACAATGGTAAGCATTTTTACATTAACTATATTGATTCATAAGGTGTATCATCAGCTGGGTCCAGATTAACTTGCAGTTCAGTCCACATCTGGACTGCAGTCTGGACTTTGAGACCCCCTGCTTTAGAGTATGTGAGGAAAGCCATGTGAGTTCAAAGAGAGAAAGAGCACAAACGCAACTGTGCCTCTTTGCCATTCAGGTTCTCATTCTTAGGCTCCATGAGGCATTTTACTGTATAGTAACATTTATTTGTGGTTGTCTCACCATGAGGCTGATTAAGCTTTTTAGAACTGAAAATATCAATACAAAAAGCGTAATAATATGTGTAACGTTCATTTGTGTCATTCAATGAATCGGCAGAACATACATATATTTGACTAATTAAAATCTAAGGAATACTGGGTCGCTCACTAATATCGTGATAACCTCGTGGTGATGGGCTGGCTGTCCTTAACCCCCGTACTGGAAAATACACGATCAAAGTGCCACCTTGATGTGATTATCGAGTAGTGATGTAATATGGTAAATATATGTGAATATGGCCCTATTTCTCAGGTTTTTTTCACTCGTCCATGGCCGTAGAGTATTGGGGTGTCTGTATATCATATATCTGTTACCCAGACCAAGACGTCTGTCATGTCTGCTTATTACTCGCTGTGTGGACATTCCAATCTATAAATCAGGCACAGGTTTGGTTTGGTAGGGACCAAATCAGCCCCAAACCCCAGGTCCCTACCGTCCCTGCCTGGAATAGACTCCAGCCCAGCCCCCCCCACCCAACCCTGACCAGGGCAAGCAGCTGGAAGATGGATAATAATGTTATGACATGATTATGATGATGATGATGAAGAAAATCTGACAATGCCTCCATCCACCTCTCACCTCCTTTTAGATGCAGCTCCTACATTCTGTTACACTTGTATGTTTTTATACTTTCAGTGTTATTTTTTTCTTACATTTTGTTTCAGTTCTAAAAATGTGGCTATAATTAAGCTCTGGCAAAATGAACTTTTCTGTTTCAAATTTCCTCGATGCAAGTCAGGATGAGAGAACTTTCTGCCACATTTCATTATAAATCCTGCTTGATCTGCGAGAAGAATCCAAATGTGACAATAACACTTTAACCTTGAAAACTCTCCACTGATGTTCGCAGAGCTAAGCGTGACCTTGTTTGGAGAATGTTAAGAAAAAAATAATGCTTAAAAATTCAGATGAGAACCACCTCATACACACAGGATTTAACTGCAGTCTTTCTTATAATACTTGGAATGTACAGGATCATGACCATAAAAGTCTCTGACCTGTTTCGGTACTTTGGCCAGAAAGTAAAATACAATCCATCTGTTACACTGTACCTTCAAGATTTGCACATGTAGCCAGCAGTGCTTAACTCGTTCTTGTAATGCCGTCGCTGTATTGAATGTTTGTTATGCACTGCCATTTATTTTTATCTGAGAGGTGAATACATAGTATTAACATTTTGCATGAGTATACCCATTTTTATTCAAATAATGCCTCATTTACTTTCACCCTTTTCATAAAGTTTTTGTTCTAACTTTCATTTTACATACACATTATTAGTGATATGTATTCATGAGATTTTTTCTTACGCATAGAGGGAAAAGGGAGCATTTTTTCACCAGCTGAAAAGTCACCTCCATCCAGAGCACGGTAGCTTCATTGTTTCACCTCAAAATCACCTAACTGAACAAACACTGCCATAATCCCTTTCAAACATACAATATCATAAATAGTCAAAAGTTCAATGAATTCTAAAATAAAATTCCTTCTGTAACCTGCACCAGTGACCAGAAACTGTACCACATCTGGAATTACCCTTTATTCTTCTCCATTAAATGACCTGGGAGGCTATATATATTTTTATTTGTATGTGCTCTGCATGTTGCACATGGTAATTTGTTTTTCTTTTTCCTCCATCGTAATAAGACCAAGTCAGCATAACTCCCACAGTGGAAGAAATTTCACATCAAGCCAACTGAGCATATTAAAACAAGTTATAATATAGTGAGGCCATAAGATCCACACTGCGTGCGACAGAACAAGGCAAGATGGCAGTTTATAAAACATTGCCTGATTAAACTTACCTTTTCCTCCCTGTGACAGACCCCCTCTGGCCACGACTTATTCAGAGATGACTGCAGTACCATTGCCTGTCTTCACAACAATCTCAGATAAGTGCAGCTGATGGCCAGATTTTGGTGGGTTTTTCCCCCCTTAACACCACTGCTGGCTCTTCCGTCGGTGAATGCAAGTATCTCTGTTTCTCTGTACGTAACTCTGGATGGGAGACTCTTTTGGAGAAAACACATGTCAATTATTATTTTAAACCAATTAGCCCTTCCTTTAAAATTGAGCTGTCTTTGAGTTACTGAGGTAAATAAAGCGTATCATTAAGTAAAATTAAATAAGAACTCCTTATATTAGTTGGTGAAAAGTGTAGAGACATCAACAAACCAGAAACTGGAACTAAGGGAGTGATTTATCAAATGAAGGTCTAGAGAAACAAGGCAATAAGTATGGTTTCATTAAGGTTAATCATCAACATATGTATTGAGATTACAGATACTTGCTTAATTTCAGTAGTTAATTTTTATCTTGTAAATATATTTGATTAATAGTGCTGATTACTTTACACTACTAAAAATTCTCTGCTGAGTGTTTTAGTCCTTTTAGACGATATTTTTTTCAGTTGTTCTTTATATTGTTCATAATGATATTCTTGGGATCTGGGAGGCCTACCTATATATAATTTGATTATCCTCTTCAATGTATGTTTGCACATTAGAATCCCGGCCGGTCTGTGTGGGGGGTTGGGGTGGGGGGGGGGGGGGGGGGGGGGGGGGGGGGGGGGGG
>JAODLD010000144.1:4414280-4428931 GCA_026781065.1 Mormyrops boulengeri
TTACCCACGTCAATGTATGTTTGCACATTATAATCCCCCCCATTCTGTGTGTGGTGTTTGCATGCCCCCCCCCCCCCCCCACAGTTTTACTGTTTCACTAAACATCTCTAAATCAGCCATAGTGTCTGTGAGAGTATTTTATTCAAGGTGTAACCCAGACTTGTGCCCTACGCATCCTGGAATAGACTCCACCTCTGCCCCTCCCCCCACACCAACCCCCCACTACCTCTATCCAGGAAGAGTCATTGGAAGAGGAGTACATGGAACGATAATATGCTTTAGGATTTTATCTCATTGGTGAAGGTGTCAGGTGCAATACAATGTCAATTCCAGTCTTTAGGTTCAGTTCACCGAACACTGCCTGAAAACGTGCCTAAACACGGTCAACAGGAATACTCATTTCGTCGGCTCTAATTGTAATCACTGAAAAACGTTGAGATCGCATAGTTTCTTTGGACCTATAAACAATAGCGTATACATTTCAACGGGTTTCACTTCAAAACCAAAAGGGTAAAAACACGCTATTTGAGTCCAGTCATGGGAAATTTAGATGGCTGTTTCTAAGAACCTTCCGGTTCTAGTGTTAAATATCACATAATTAACACATTAACTGGGCTGTTTCCAGTGCCAGCTCTCGCAGGCGTGGGTCCCGGCACGGCCCCTCCCTCTGGCATCATTTCTGTTTCCACAGCTGACCCTTCCCTTCTTTTGTCGTTTCTCAAGTAATACTCAGATTCCATTCCTGACACATCAGAGCTGCGCGATTCATCTTAAGATGATATCTGTGGGGAATTTCTTTTTTTTTTTCAATAACCTAATGTCTTATATCGCATGTGTGTGTGTGGTGGGGGGGGGGATAATGGAGGGATTATGACATAAAAATGCTAAAGCCCTTTTGGGTGAATAGCTGAAGATAAAGTTTTGATTCCGTAATTCTAACTAATGTGGTTTGTAGTCCTCCAGGGGCAGGACAATAATCCAGTGCAATATACATTCAAACGGTGATGCATAACGCATCACCCAAAGGTCAGAGGTGCCACAAAATGACATTTTTCCTGCAGTCAGAAGCAGAAACTGTCGAAGCAGCAAGTATAAAGGAAGTCTAGCAAGCAAGTTACCAAAGCCACACAAAGTAACTCATTTTTTGCACTTTAATAACGTGTAACCATCTCAGGTACTTGTGTTGGTCGCACACAATCCACACACACACAAACTTTTAGGGCATTGCTACTATTGCTACTATTGTTACTATTGTTACTATTGATACTATTGTTACTATTGCTATCTTTTGATAAATCAAGTAATAATAAAATCACATACACCACTGAGTTCTCTCTCTCATTTTCCCGATTAAATTGACTGAGTTAAAGAAAAAAATATATAAATGTGCATGTATCCTTCATTCCACAGCAATAATTCCAATTTGATTCTGGGACCTGGGAAAACTTCATTATAAATATTAAATATCATTCTGCAGCCCCCAAATAAATGATGTCATTTGCATCAATTGCATTTTTAAATGTAGCCCCTGAAATTAAATATCATTATTACCCTTGTTTGAGTCTGACTGACGCATCCTGCGATTTACCCCTCGCATTGTCTTGTATTTAGTCTCCTTTTCTACAAACTTTCCAATTCCAGCTACACCTCAAGTTCCTGTTAGTTTTATGAACTGCACCACGAATGGTTACGTTTGTCTGATGAACAGCCATTTGAAATGTTTCATCTGTCATGCGTCCCAAAACTTACAAGCAATTTTACAAACAAAGAAATGTATAAACATGTCAGTATACCAGCCTATATCAGCTTCACGTGGGAAATACCAGAGGCTGAACTCACAAACAACTGTAAATCAAATCAAAGATCATACAGCAACTATCTAAAGCAGTGAACTGCAAACACACTTCAGAGCAGTGGTTAGAATGAATTGATTTTTAAAGATTCCGTGTGAAATTGTACACATTGTTAAGTAGATGTATACATTTCAGACACACGCGGCATACTCCCCTCTGCAACCCAGTGGACTGGATTAGCGGCCTGCAAATCTGCGCTGGTAATTACATTTTCCAGTCTACAGTCAGCTATCTTTCCCTGTGCTTGCAGTATCATAAGCATGGAAACATTTTAAATGATTCGGCCCGAAAGACCTCATCAGTTTATGGTGATGCTGCGCGTAATAACACTCCATTAAAAGAAAGGAAGAAAACAAAACGGAGTGCAGGATTCTTATAGGCAGCGCTGCGGCTCGGGACGAGTGAACAGTCCGACAAGCTGTAGCAATAGAAATGTGTCATGTCTCGACGAGTAATCCAGAATTAATTATCATATTAATGTCACGGTTGAACTGAGTTGGGGCTCAGAGTTTTGTTTGCTGGAGAGGTTCCTGGGGTGTGTGATGAAACAAAGCAGGGACTCAGAAATAGGAGATGTTCTCTGCATTGTGTGGCTAGGCCTCAGGTCTTTGTTCCATGCTGCCTGGGAGACTGCTGTGGGAAGCAGCCAACCTGTGGTTTTTCAAATTCACCATTGTTTAGCCATTGTGTCGATTTAATTGTTACTATGTACAAAGGCCTGTCTTAATGAAAATACAAGTGTTCTGTGAATTTTGGCAGATAGCTATTCCTTAGCGTGTTTGCTATACTCTACCGTATTCTTCTCTCACAAGCTGAGGCATGCATCTTTATTTATTTATTTTTTTTGGGTGCTGTTATTAAATGAAATGATTGTTCCATGAGTCATTACACAACGTTTATGGATTTCTCACAGAGAGGGAGACATAAAGCAGAAGTTCGATCTTTCCTGTAAGAAATATTTTGTTATGATAATAATCACCTGAACATAATTTGTGCTCTGTAGTATTTTAACATGTATCTTTTACTAAAGCTGTCGATTTGCAGGAAAAAAAAAATAGTTGAATCTATCAGATCATGAAATATACATTTCTGGGCTCTTAAACATTTTTGGTCTAATGCAATATAACATTAGACAACATTTACAGGAAAAAAATATAATGGTAATGAACAGTTTTATGAAAATTGTGATCTGGGCCCACTTTTGTCACTTATCATGGGAATGTGAATTTGAATGACTGCTGTCCTTGCTCAGTTCACAAAGAAAGGATGAATCCAGAAAGAACGTAACAGCAACAGTGTATAAAAATAGACTTTCATGTCAAGTAAATGTCCCAGAGCAAGATTAGGTTTGCTGCAAGGATGGAATGGCTCGTCAGCCAATTGCCTGAGGAGAGTCTGCAGGCGAAATCCATCCTCTCAGCCCTGGTGAACAGCGAGGACAGGAAAGCGTCAGTTTTCAGCAGGAAACTCAAACCATCCTCCATTAGTGCAGGTTATAAGATTCTAGCTGTATGAATGTTATTATTACTATTAATTAATTAATCAATCATACATTTCTCCTAATCATTTTACATGGTAACATTTGCTAAAGACATCAAAGTACTTTAAACACTGAAGTAGGTGTAAATGCAGCCCATCTGTGACCTTGAGGTGTTTTACCCTTTCTGTCAAATAAGTTTCGGAAATGATGTAAATACATTAGCTATTGTACTAAACTGTTTATACGAAGGCACAGGAGAGTTCTGCAGCATTTGCAGAAACACTGTATCGCAATTAAGTCACTATCGCTCTCACTTTCTATGCAACAAAGTTGAAGTCGCTATATTATTGCAGTTTCATTGTTATGTGTTTAATATTTTCATTTCTAAAATTTGCATTATGTATCAGCAGAGACATATGGAATACAGTGAATCTCTCTTGTCCCTTAACGTGTCTGTTAATTATGTTCTTATGTTTATGGAAAATATAACGTCTGAATTTTTATCAGTAAATGGTGCATATATTAAAACATTACTTATCTCCAGATATAATTGTGAAGTTTAGGTCTACAAGATAATTTTTTTGAGTATGTGGCTATTTGTTTATTGTTATGAAGCAAATGATTTATGTGCGTTTGTCTCTGTTGTCTATAATAATATTAATATGACGGATACAATGCATGAACAAATAAATGGTTATGTCTTTATAAAGATTATTTATGCATTTTGTAATCACTGATTTATGTGTGTGTGTGTGTGTGTGTGTGTGTACCGAATGGACTTTCTCTATCCTTTGATGTCAGCTGTTTCATTTCTATACTTGTCTGTTTTCACACAGTTGCAAAATATATTTAACGATTACAGCAATAAATTGAGAAGACTGGATATCAAAAAACAATAAATGTGCGACATAGTAGATTATAAATGAACTAGCCAAGCTGTGACATGTGAAAGGGAAAAACATGTCTGACAGACACCAGGACCAAACAAGTTACAAGAAAACGTCTTTAAGCCATTATGAGTTATAAACAATCACAACAGGCAAAAAATGTACAAGTCTATGGTTCATAATGGCCTGTTTTATCTGTTAATAACATTTATCTATATTTTAACATTTCAAATTCAGTGTCCTCTTAAGCCATAAGACTCAGGAGGATACATAAATGTCATAGAAATGCTTATTTACATTTAACAATTTTTCATCAATGTTGAAGGGAAATCGCTTGTGGTTCAGATTTGATTATGTCTCCATTGCCAAAAGATATTAAAGAAAATGCCAGTTTTCATATTCAATATCAATGCACCATGTTAGGTAATAGGAATGTAAGCATCTTAGTTAACATTATGAAGTTTACATTTGTATGATTAGTATTGATTTACTTTTACAAGAACTAATTAGAATTTATAGACTGAATGGTTCCCAAGGCTGTACAACCAACTATGTAATGGGATTTAGTGGTGCCAGCGTATGATACTTGTGGAAATCAATACAGTTTTACAACACAAATTAGTAAGAAAAACGTCCTGGTACAGCACTTACATAGGGCTAAAAAAGCAAATAGTTTTAATACTCAGCATTTCACGATGCACGTATAAATAAAGACTTAATTTTTACTTAGCGGGTTCCACTGGAAACTGAAGAAAATACTGCCACTGTTTACTGATTCAAAATTGATGCATAACCAAAAAGAAAAAGAAACTAAAAAAAAGTATGTTTGGGTATCAGAATCTCAAGAGCAAATTACTTTAAATAGCTACTGCCATTGGCCTGCTTGGCGTCAGGTCCTAGCTTAAAGGGTTGAATAAATTCAAAAGATATTGATTTTTTTCTCTTTGTCAGGCATTTCAAATATAACAGGTAACAGCAGATAAAACCACAGGCAATATCTTTTCTTCCTTTCTAAAAAGAAATCTTCTTTATCTCCACCTCCTTCTTTAGTACCCATTTCTGTCAAGCAAAGTGCTTGATCGGAATTTTTAAAACGATCAGGAAGACTGGAGACTCACATAAACCAGCAAATGCTTCCCCACAGTCTTACAGATGTTCTCGTCAGCCGAGCACACCCTGACACAACCCAGGATGTTTCCCCAGCAAAACATCGGAACTATCAGATTACATAATCCTCGCTACCAGCCTGTGTTTCATTTTGGCTAAATAAAGGTGATTAGCAGGTATTAAAAATACAACTAAGACTTGGATCTTTGCTCAAAGCCTTTAATTTCATTTGATGCCTCTCTCATAATAGCCAAGGTGGCTGGAATGATTGATTTGCTTCATTCTGAATGAGGTTTAAACAAAACGCACCATTTATCTTCAAAAGTGGGATTTGCCATTCTGTGCAAATTTTTGCCTATGGTAAATCCCATAGGCTGAGGCTTGGGAAATATAGGTTCTTTCTTGATATGCTTAATGATACATCAATAAAAGATGGAGGCCTTTTGGCATTGCAGCAGTTAGCTCCACGTAATTTGGTACACGTAAGTTCCTTTGCTGCTTTGGGCCTGATAATAGAGTCCTGACCAAATTTCATCAGATATTCTACAAGGAAACATTACATGGAATCTTCCGACAGAGAGGAAAATACAAAGTCATCTGAACTCATAGTTTTACCCATATTTAAGCTCAACAAGCATAACAGTCACACTGAAGCTAATACAGCTTACAAACAATGTTAGTGCTAAATTGTGTTAAATTGCAGTACAAGAAAATAAAAATGGGAATGCAGACGGATCTAGTGCTGAAAGAGAGAACATTTGTCAGTGTTCACAAATAAGCCCGAACTGCATTTGGGTAATGACGATCAAATAATTTATCTCAATTTTATGCTGCTAATTTAATAGTGTTTGGATTTTTCAAATACTCAACGTTGTATATTTTGTAATCAATTTAGAATTAACTCTTTTATTCATTAATTGGAGACAGACCTACTGTATTATGGTAATGAATGACCAAGAATCAATGACTGTATCAAGACAAAATCTCCAGGAAAAGAGCAAACAATGTGCTAGTGAGTAACGTCAAATGCTATTACATTAATCAGAATATAAGTTATTTTTAAAGAGTGCACATTAACATGGGTAATAAATTATCATAAACTACAAAGGAATGCTTGTGTTTAGATTTGCCTGTTTCTTTTAAACCAAACATCCTCAAGGTGGAAAATCTTGAAATGCAAGGTGGAGTTGGCTTACCAGAGGGCAATCACGGGATTCCGCCTTGTGCCTTCCAAGAGGTTAAGAATAATATGTCTTTTATTTGTTCTTGTTTGAACCCTTTGGTGATTTGTGAGTTAGGCGGAATAACAATCCTCTCTGGTTACGTTTTTACTCCTGAAATTGTTAATAATGCTGCCATTTATTTCATGGGAGTTGTCGATCACTTGTTAAATGGGCGTGCCTTCAATGTTCCAAATTCAATACGAGATTACATGTCCTGATATATCATGTGTATTTTAATAATAATGTCTGGAAAATATTCCTTCTGATGTCATTTCTTGTGAATCAGCAATTTTCTGAAGTACTGATACTACAAAGTTCTAAATGGGCAACCTACTTGGTCTGAGTGAGTCCATTAAAAACTATTATGAGAGAACACAAAACGCCAGTTTTCAATTATGTTTGTAAATAACTGTGTATTGTAGTCGACCCTACTGACCCAACTATTTTATTAATGAAGCATATATTAATGCTTCCAAAGCTGGTCATCAGTATTGCCTTCTCATGATGTTTTTTTCTTATATCAAGCTATATTAATTCTGATGAAATATTCTGTAACACTTTCTATGAATGCCATGTCTATAAGACCCTATAAACACATTCAAAACACAGTATAATGCATTCATAAAGCATAAACATGGCGATAAGTATTTACATAAAGACATAACACATTATTCTCATATATAATGCACTATAGATACTTTCATAATGTAGTACAAAGCATCCTTAAAACTTATACTGATCATTATAATGTATTATGAAGGTATCTATAGTGCAATTTAAATGACAGCTTCAAGTAAAATTTTACCAAAATATTTTCAAATTATTAAATCATACTGGACAATAAATAGCTAATAAATAAGTTTAAATAATATTGGCTATGGGTGCAGTCTTTGTACTTTGTTTGTTTGATACATGTTCGTCTGTGCAGTATATAGTTTTGCTGCTGTACGGAATTTCCAGAATTTCCCTCAGAATAAGTCCAGCTTAATCTTAATTTCAAAATATGTCTGTGGTACATACATCTTATAAATCTTTTGGTTTTATTTTATGTAAGGAAGGGACTAGTTGGGTAATAGCTTCTAGTATCAGTCGTCAAATATAGGGATGTATATAACTGCCATAAACACAGTTCGTCCTTGTTTCTATCTCTTCCAAAACCATGATGGCTGTTCTCCACTAATCTTGTAAAGCCAGCCTTTAAAAGCAGAGCGGTGTAGGGGGAGGGCAGGGCTATGGGTGTGGAGGGGGGGGTGTTACCGGGGGAAAGGGGGGGCAAGGATGGGACGGACAGCAATGTGCTGGATTTTAATCATGCTAGTAGATGCCCCTGTCCATATCCAATGTAAGGTTATAGGAATATCATAATCCCTTCTCTGAGCTCCTTTGCGCAGAAGATGATGACTAAATTTCCAGTGTCTTATCACACACTCACAGGCTGGAACTCGTACAAGCGGTTCTGAAGGGAACACAGCATGAAAAGTGTGGATGAGATGATCAGATTAGCAGCTATTGGATTTGTTTGTGGTGGTTGCAATCGGAGTGGAACAGGCGTTGTTCAAAACGCCCATGGAGATGCAAAGCCGCCACCGATCCTTTCACCCGTTTAAACTCTTCATGGGGCTGGGGGTTTCCAGGGGGTGGGATGAGTAGGGGGGAACACATTTAACACTTCAGGGGCTTGGTGTACTTATCAGGTGGGTGGAAACTGGACCGCGCCATGGAGAGAGACAAGTGGGGTTCACTGGGGGATATTCAACAGGATGGCTGGTTCCGTTGTCAGCCGTAAAGCGCCTGAGAAATGTACCTGAGGTGGGGTGGTTTTGTCAATTGAATAGTATCTTCCTCCATACGCATTAGAGTAGGAAGACTGCCATACTGCACCCTTTTTAGAATAAAATAAATGTTTCTTTTTTCCTTATTTAGAACACAGAATTGGTAGTAATACCAGGATCGTTATCAAATTAAACAAAGGTAATTCAACTGTATCTAGGCTCCCAGAGGAGACACCTTCGTGCCTCGTCATGCCAGTGCACAGACTAAAGAGCCAAACATTTACTATAATAGATTTTTTTTCTAACAATGATTAGATAAGTATTATCTGCACTGATGAATGTGGTCACACCCACCGCGTGAATCATCGTCGGCCTGCTCAGATGAGGCTTGCCTTGTAGGGGGATATGGACTGGTTATGATGAATTGACTGTTTGCTGCCTAGGAAAATCAGCAGGAAAAATCATATTTCCTGGAGGCAAGAAAAACAGTTGAGCCCAGTTTTGCTTCAGTCCACTGTGGTGGTATTAGGACTTCAGAACATGCACGTTTGATTTCTGTGCCATATATTTTCATTCAGATATAAACCCATAATGTACTCATACACTAATATGTTTAAAGTGCTGATAAGTGGACTAACTACTTTTGGTAATGGAGACTCCATTCATTGCTTCTTATCAGATTTGCGATGGTCCCTTTATCTCAAATGCAAAATAAAAAAATTGCACTGTGGTGAAATCTGTAAGCTTCAGTGTTCAGTATTCATCTCTCCATTTAGTGATTTCAACCATCATAAAAATGTCTTATCATTTTATTAATCTAATCTTTATTAAGCACCACATTAATCAAGTGTTAAGGTCATGTAGGTTGACCTTTCAGTTTCTTACTATTACCCTGAAAACAAATGATACTCCAGCACTTACATGGAGGTGCTCCAGCCATTACTGGCTGAGCCAATTACACAAAAATGGTCAAGCAGCAAATTAAATTAGTGTATGAGTTATTTCACCATATTAAGTTAGCCGTTTTCAGATTAATCTGTGCTGTTGTCATGCCTCCCATTGATTGTCCAACTGTCGAACAATTTCTTTGCCAAAAGGGGACTTTTCAGGAGAGGAGGGGTATTCAAATAAATCATTGTCAACATTTTATATTGAGCATTTCTTGGGCTTTACATGTGTATGTAATAATACAGGATTGACAGTGGGTTACTGCTGGACTGTTTGTATTTTTCAGAGAGCAATAAAACATTCCCATATGTTATTGGGATTGATCGACAGACAGTTATACAAAAGGAAATAACATTCAAAAACAACACATTCAAAACTATTGGTTAAATATTGCACATGATAAGTTGCTTAGATTTGTTTAGGGAGTCGTCATTGTTTTCAAAATGTTAAGAATGTAAAGAAGTATACAAAATATTCATTTGCAATTCCTTTTATTATTTGAACATGCGGCATTTAACATAATACCTCCCTCATGGTATTCTAAGCCAAGTCATTCCAACATGGTGAAAAGACGGAGATCAGCACAGGACGGCCGGTCGATAACTTAATGGCACCAATCAATGGCAAAGATTTGGGCAAGATCTTAATTAAAGAAACAACCGCTGATACAAATGATGATTCCAATGTATTGATAACAAAGAGGGCAGGGGTTGAGTGTAGATGAGCGCAGATCAATGTGCTTAGCATTAGCATGCCTTTTCATCATCTACGGAGATCGCTTAATGTTTTCCCCTTTTGTTTTTGCTTACAGACAACCGCCTCGGAGGGTGTCAGAAGCTTTCAGCCTCTCGCGTCCTTCACAAGGTGAACTGAAGGTGCACGATGTTCTCCTGGCTTTCTTTAAAGCCAGACTTCCCAGACTGTTGTGCATAAAAGGTAATCAAATATCCTATTAAAAGCCACAATCAACAGCATCAGAGATTTGAAAATCAATGTCTCTTCTTTCTTTCTTTTTTTTTTCTTTTTTCAAAAAAAAGAGCCATAAAATGAAAACTTTCAATTATGTCCTCTAATCCCTCTAAGATCCATGTATTTTTTCCTCTTCGGCGTTCAGGTTAATGGTGTTAAATTATTTGAAAAGGGATTTGCAGTATCTCCATATGGAATATGCCCCTTGTGTTTTGTAGCACTGCTTTGATTTTGAATTCGGGCCTTAAAAGGAAAACGTTGCTGAGGCTGAGACAAATGAAAGGATAATCGAAAAATTTCCCAAAACAATGAGTAACCAAGCCAAAGTTTAGGTGCTGTACTCACTCTCCAGGCATCCTCTGAATGGGATGGTGATAATTATTAAATGGAAGCTGAATTGATGGATCCCATTAAAGGCAACAGAAATCCTCCAGTGGCTTAGAAACACAAACACCCTGAGTCAATAGTGTGATTCCCAGGGTAGCTAGGACCCAGACCTAGTTTAAAGAGACATCAATCTGGGATGTCAGTATTCAGCTAATGAAGCTACGGTGGATCAATATTCAAGACCCCTTCTCTCAAATAAAGTAATAATGTTAAAATCTCTCTCCGTCTATATCACCTTGTGACACGCACATTAAAACGTTTTTAAAACTGTGAAGCCGTGCTTACATAGCTATACTAATGGCTACAGAGGCACAGTTAAATGATCATTTTCATGCTACTTAAAAAAAAGGCTACAGTATGTAGCTTTGATCATAACCTTGACTGACGCAGCACAGGTGTGAGACAGCAGGGAGACATATCGGCTTTGGTGATCCGAGCATAATGTATTTTTATAATGTTATATAACATGAAACCTTTAAACTATGATTATATCCTTGTTCATAGTGTAAGGCTGTTTACAGATTGCTTATCTGTATGTCTGCTCTTTTATTCTCGGAATACTTTATAACTGTAATGTATGTGTCCATAATAAAATGTTCGCATCCAGGGAATATGATTATACAGCCCTAATGCAACATTTAAATACTCTGCATTTCCCCTTGATACAGAGATATCAACATTTAATAATCTCCCAAATGAGGGATCAAATTAATGCTTTGTATATTTACTGTATATTTGCTGTATATTTACATCTCTACATCAGACGCATTTCCTTTTGCAGTCCACATTGTGCAATTAGTCATTAAATCCAGAAACAAAAGTACGAAGAAATATTTCGCTCACATAAATACAATCTCAAAGGAAAATTTTATAAACATATTAATAATGCAGCAGAAGCACCTTAGTTATTTCATAATAGATGTACATTCCCTAGAACAAAATAAAATAATAACCTGATTTGATCCAGAAAGCTTCTGTTTTACCTTTTCAGCCTGTTATTTTATGCATCAAATGTCAATGTTCCTAAAAGTTTTATCATTCTCTTCTATTATCGTAATGTATGTTGTACTGCATGTGAAAGCGTTTTAAATCATGTATTAGAGCTTTCATTTTATGTAAAGCAGACTTTGGATTGATTACATTTATTTAAAAGAAAAATAGACATCCCTTTAAAAGAGAAACAAATGTCCATCGAACACACATGCATATATTTTTATTTACTAAATATAACAAACATTTTTTTTTTAAATATGATTTTCTAGATGATATGTTAATGCTGCTTGTTTCCAAAACTCAATTTATCATTGACTCTAAAATGCTTTCCGTTTGACTGGAATTCTATTCAGGGTGTCCCCTTATACCCTATGCTTCTTCGAAGCTCACTGAAATCCTCTACTGGTAATGCCATACGGGAATTGGATGGATGGATGATGATGATGATGATAGAAGACATAAATGAGCATCCCAGTAGCAATGGTAAATTGAACTCAGTGTTGAGTAGTTGTAACAACAGCACCATGGTTAAATTGCAATAGTCAAACCCAGTGCATGTTCTGTCCAACATTTACCCAACACTGGGTTGCCAGTTGATCCAGGTTGGCTTGTTTTAAATCCAGAATCTGTTAGAGTGTACAATACCCACCTATGTAAAGACCAATAAATGCACCAATAAATGCAGCTATTAGATGACCTATCACTACAAAGAGAGGTTCTCTCCTCCCAATGTCTAGGCATTGATTACTGTCAGTTTTGGATAATACTGTGAACACTTAGGATTCTACTCTTACTTCATTATTCTGTTGACTAGATATTCCTAAACAAAAGTGCTGTATTCATTTATACAACTTATGTTACAATTCGTTTGCTCTATTAGCAACAGTCTAATTGTATTATTATTAATAATATTTTAGACAATTGGGCCAGACTGAAGGCCTAAGAGAAACGGCCATACCATTGAGTCTGACACCATTGTGGCATAACGCAGAATGACATTCACACAATTTCTTTATCTACGATAGAACCATTACACAGTGACACTAAACTTAATTTTTAGCCCTTCAGAGTATGTTTACATGGTTAGTTGTATGACATAATTAGCAGAGTTCTGCAGATCTCATCTACAATAACTGGCATAAAAAGTCAACTCCACAACTTTAAACCAGAGGGCATAAGAGTTGGTATATTAACTAGAAACAAATTACTCATGAGAATTGCATTTGTCTGAAAGGTGATGGACAGACACCTGTACGATGTAGCAAGGGACTCAGGCAACAATACAGCAAAGATAATTAGCTTCGTGTTGATGTCTGTTGGTTCACATTGATCCTTGCACATATATGAATCTAGTAAATATGTCCTGCCATTGAGTGCATAATTTGTAATTATGCTTGTCTTAAATACATCTTATTTTAAGCAGCAATGTCTTCAGCAGCTGAAAGTATTTCGTATTTAATCAGTCCATTTTATCCATGAGATAGCAATATTTTCAAAAGCACACACACACTTACATTCACACACGACGACACAAATGTATAATATGATAACCAACTATCTAAAGCTATAGAGTATTAAAGCTCATAGATTGTTATGACTAAATGATTAACAGTTAATAAAGCACATGTAAAAAAAAGAGAGAGTGACTGACACAGTGTTACTCGAGTAATTTCCGATTTTAATGCCTTTTTCCCACCAGATAGGAATTAACATTATCACATCAAAGGCTGCCTCTAAAATGGTAGAGGAAAATCATCCAAATAGACGGAGACTGTGATTATTCCAAACTAGGTTTATTTGCACTGTGTATATTATGATATTGCAGTACAACTTAATTTCCCTCCAATTGCTGTCTGTCACTAGGTGACACAAATATGCCTCCATTTTATCAGCGCCATTGTGTCGCGGCGGCAAAAAAAAATACATAAAACATTAATCTGATAAACGGGATATGAACACACACGAAGTAATGCAATGAGCGAAGACGAGATGATTGGGTGGCTGATGCTGGAAATGTGTTATTTATTTTTTTATTTTCAAATTAAGTCTACTTTTATGGGGGGAAAAAAACGAGAAAAAGGAAGCTGAGCAGCGTTCACGTTCCTCCCTGAAATATGAACCTTATCAATGGCATTATAGCTGTATTTATTTTCTTTACTTCAGCTAGCTGACAGACAAATTTAACGCCTAAAGATACAGCTTTTTTATTGAATATGACATATCACTGGGAAAAATAATCCATCAGTGGCATAACGTTTGACTTGGTAGCAGCCAATAGCCCACCCATAGTTTTGTTGGGCGGATCAAGCTACCCCTTACAATAGTGTTTAGCCATGTGGATTTTAATTTATTTGTTTGTTTGTTTATAATAGAAAATGATTATTGAAAATGAATTTGTTGTGGGTTCAGTGGGATCAGGACCTGGTTTCCCAATAACGGTGACTCTTAGCATCTTACGAAGACTCTGAAGATATATCTTACGAATATCTTAAGAGATTGTTAAGATAGAGCTTCTTAAGAGCGAATGTTACACCTGATTGGTTGACATCGATGGCTTGAGAATTGATTATTCCCTCTATGCAGCAACTGCTTGACTGTCGCATTAGAGAAAGTGGTGCTCTTTATAAACATAGCACTGCAGGAATCCCTCAAAATATTGCATTAATCAGATCTGGGGAGAAGCTAAAAATAAAATACAAAATGAACCAACTGAATCATCTAACCGTAAATACGATTTTTGCCGATTCGGTGCATTAACCCACCTCCCTAAATTGTAGTATCACCAGTTTATTTTTATTTGTTCTATATAACACTGGCATGCACCAATATGTGTGCATGGCGTTGATACTGGGATGAGCAATGGCCCAGTAGCCGAAAGGAAAGTTAACATGTGCTATATGCTTCAGTATTGATTTCTAAGGATTATTCCCGGGTGTTTTTTGGGGGGAAATATAATAGAGAAATATGTAAATGAACCTGAAGTCAATCATTACCAACCTCATGAACCAAAGTTTTGATATACTGTGACTACT
>JAODLD010000144.1:4429166-4453634 GCA_026781065.1 Mormyrops boulengeri
TTTTATCATATGGATGAGTTATTTTTAAGTTAAGTGATGTTTGGTTATGAAACCCTTAACGATGTTAGTCTTGTTTTTAATGAGCAGTATGAGCCGACAACAGCGACAAGAGACAGCTAAGACAGGCCAACCTTACGAAAGAATATCTTATGGAAGATATACTTAACTAAGAACATGTTTTCAGAAAATACGTTGAAGCTTTAAGAGAGAACTTAAAGTAGAGCTTACGAACAACGTAGCATAAAGAAAGTGTCTGGAAACCCGGCCCAGGACTGTAAATACTTTATATAATTTACCCACTGGACCTTATCATGAAGGTAAATTGCTGCTGTATACCTGTGCAGACTTACACACATATGTATTCTTGCCCATTCAACTTTTTATACTTGCGTATTTTGTGTAAATGAGAGTATATGTATATTTTTGTCATACTGAATTTTGTTGTACTTGTACAATGGCAATAAAATCTTTTGTCTGTCTGTATGTATGTATGTATAAGTTTCTGGACTTCCAGTACTCTGTGAAATGCAAATATTACTGATGTCTTCAGGACTAATTTACCATGCCTGTAGCTGGACTGACAGTGTAGTACTCTAGAGTATATTCAGGTATAGAATGGACTACACTGAAAACTAAGCCCAGCTCTGATGTAAGTGGACTATTTCTTTCTTCACTTAGTCCTTCACTTAGTCTTGGCTTTGTGTCCAAAACCAATGCACTTTTAGGTATATATCTTAACCCCGAGCTTTGGCATCTACTTATGTTTATCTACTAGTGAATGTGGAAAATATAAGCTAAACCACATTCTACTAAAGTGATATAACTCAAGTGTTCATGAAACCAGACACCCACGCTGATTTTCTTTTAGCAAAGAATCATGATATTTGCAATAATATTAAGGGATATAAAGAGGTTTTTCTGTTCGGCCATACTGTGTCTTGCTTGATTTCTGCCTTCAGGTGGAGGAGGTCTGTCTGAGTAACTGTATACACCAAATAAAGAAAACGATTTGAAAGCGACTAGAATGGGAATCTAGTGCATAATGGCACAAATTTAACTATAGAAGGATGGGTTTACAGCATTGTCTTAAATAACAATTGACGGCTATCTTCTAGAAGTTCCCTGGCTTTCCGGTGAAGAATCAATTCATTATACTTTATGGGTCTTTAGCAGCAGTTTCACAACCATGGTGTTCAGTCATCAATTAGTGAATGTCCTGCTTTTCCATCGTGTTTTGATACATGACGTTACCATGACAAACATGCCCCGGGTCTAGACTTCAAAGAGCTCTTGTTATACCCAGAAAATAATACCGACAGTGCAAACGTTTCAGAGCACACATCATCAGACCATTATTGTGTTTCATTGTTTAAAAGACATCATTTAAATGATTCATATTTCACTGCACACATTAGTCTATTCTACCTCAGTCAAAGAGGAACTAAACGGTTAACTAAGAATGGCTCTACATTCGACAAATATATTTAATAGAATACGATATACTTTGTATTGTATGACAAATATATGCAGTACAACAAATGCATTTCTTATCCTTACTGTATTGCAATGCTGTGAATTTACTATAAACTTATTTATCATTGTAGCTTTATTAATAATAATAATAATAATAATATTTAAACTACATGTTAAAAGTCCTTTGGTTGTATTGGTTGTATTATCTGTTCAATGCACATCTGGACATTTTGCATGACCATTGAGTAGGCAGGACATTGGACAAATCATTGTTGTACAGTTGAAGTAATTAGATGGTGTTTTGTACTATTGTCATTAGATATCTTTGGTACCAGTGGCATTCATGAATAAAGAAAATTTCCCACATTCAGAGCATCCCCACCATGTTTGTAACAGCATTCAGTTATACTGATAAACAAAGAAGAAACATATACAAGTAACTAGGATGATATAACACCATGGTGTGCCGTAACACACATGCTGAAAATACTTTTTTTATGCAAATTATGTCCAAAAGTTACCACTGGCTTTATTTCCTTGTTGAAGTCATTTTTACTACTTTTTAGTTGTATCAAGCCCATAACCTGATAAAGAGTCCAATTTGGTTGGCAATTATCACATCTTTATTGTATCTGTATGCTTGTGGAATTATGTTGCAGAGTACAACAAACAAAGATAATTTGTCAGAATCCCAGTACCGGCAGGTACTACCTACCTGAAAAGATGTTATGAAATAATATTATTTTCTGCTGAATAATTTAAAATGTGTTAATGGTTATGGGAGAAGCAGCTTTTTACAAAACACATTGTTAGAGTAAAAGAGTTGAAATTTTTCAGCATGACAACATTCTGGTCTCCACTGGTAGACAAATAAAAAAAATTATATGTCAATTTGTCTAAATTATATTTTTATTTGAATTAACTTTAATTCATAGGCCTCAGATTGCAGCTGAGCCTGTACTAGATAAGTGCTTGAATGATGGATGGATTGTTGAATTACGATCCACGTGCATAATCATAAACATTACATAATGGTCTAGTTGTGCTTGGAGCATTTTTAAAAAGTAATGGGATATTAAACTCAGCTCACTTACTTTGCCATCTGGTGGGAAAAAAACGGAAGCCATTGCACCATTTGGGCAACCAATGTTGGTTCCATCGGTCATAGCTAACTCCATCCAATTCTGTTACTGAAAGAAAAGACACCCCCCCCCCCTCCATTTTTTTGCCATTGAAAGGTGCTCTATATCTATATCTCAAAAGCTTTATGCTCATCGGTGAGTAATTTTGAGCCGTTCAGATATGATAGGTCTGCATATAAAAACGTTGCCCGCAGCAAATAAAGACAGCGAGAAGAATAAAAAATAAAAAAAAAAACGAAGGAAGGGGGTGGCAAAGAATGCAAGAAAGATAAATAAGACAGATACTTTGTTTCATTCTCAGTGGCACTCCGGGGTTATTTGAAACACTTATTTATGCACTGTAAGCAGAACAATACTAGCGGGAGAAATGATTAAATACAGACTCTTCAAGCCAGAGACTTGTCATTGTGGTGGGCCCGTGCTTGCCACTGGGCTCTGGTGATAAAGGCAGTATGAGCTGATAGCTGATACAATTTGCCAGGCGATCTAGGGGAGGGGAAATGGGGAATGGGGGGTGTTACTGACAGCCAGCGTAAGCTTTAATAAAATCATTAGAATGTAAATGCTTTATTGCAAAATAAAGAGCCTCCGGCTACTATGACATTATCTACTGCCGCCGAATGAAAGCATTGATTAGCATTCCCTGATTTGATGATAAGGATGACTTATCTTTATTAAAATTTCTCAAATCAAGTCTTCATTTTGCATGATTAAGTTTTAAGCAAATGTAATATCCAGTTTAGTTTAACGTGAAGGAAAACGAGATGCCCCAGAAATAATTAAAGGATACATACTTTCTCGATACATGTGTTTCACGCACAGAGAATTGGATTTATAATTTCAATATTGCAGTATCTTGTAGTTTAGCATAAAAAGCAGTGCATGTTGACAGAATAATTATTGAAGTCGTACACCTTTTATACCTTGTAAAAAAAAGAAATTAAATTTTCCAGTGTATGACAGCATGGTCAATTACTGTTGAACAATATCAACGTTTATGATTGACTTGGTTATAATGTTAATATTTCTAAAAAAATAAAAAAGGGATTTTCATTTTTTTCATCATTGAAATCCACGACTATCCACAAATAATAACACGAAGGAAAAATATATTTAAATATTATTCCACAAGATTAAACTGGGGGAAATAAATGCATAAGAGTTTACTAATAATCCGAAGAAGCCACATTGAATGCGAAGAAGGCATGTTGTTATATAGTTAAACAAAGGTAACGCTATACAATGTGGCTCCAGATATATATATATATTAATATATATATATATAAACTACAGGGGAAAAACACATACCAAATCTTCCAGAATGTATTACCAAATTGGTTATTTATCACTACATCAATTCATCAAAACATTTAGTTAGTTATGGTGAATCATGACATGATGCGATTCAAAGGCGCCTGAAGTTTCTCTGTAACGGTGCCACATATTTCGGAAGGAAAAAAGAAATACAGGATGCGATAATCTTAGCAAGCAGTGCTCCTATGCTTCCAGTCAAATACATAAATCACTCCTGGGGAATTTGATGGCTATGATATGGGGAAGGCCATATATTGTAATGCAGTGCCTAGCGATTGCCGAGATTTGCACTAGGGTCCTGGGACTTAAAGTAGTACTGATATACCAGAAGAACTAGAAGTGCATAGAAATAAGAACTTTGGATCAAGGTTAGATACATTACTGTGAAAAGCTGTGGAAAGGGGTTGTAATTAATAAAGGAAAGCTAATGTCAAAAATACAACAGAAAGCCCAGCCTTCGGGCCAAAAACAAATGACATAATGTACTCAGGAACACAAGTACTTGAGGTGTAGAGTAAATCTAGCCATTTCTCCTTTGACCGGCCATTTAAATCAGCAGCTTCAGATCATGGCTCGTCTTGCATGAACTGTTGCTGTTAATTTTTGCTTGGTTACCTAAGAAAAGAGAAAAGGGCAGAAAATATGAGCCGAATTATTTGAACTAAAGTTGAATTTGTTTTTCATCTACGCTGATGCCACAGGCTTGGGAACCATGGATTAAGTGAACCCAGAGGTTCATAAACCACACATACACCTGCGCTGAACTGATGCCCTTCTCTACCTCCACGTGTGAACAAGGATTACTGGATTTTAATAGGGCATCTTAGTCAATAAGACATGGAAAACATACCGCAGAAAACGGAGAAATAAAAATCAAGAGTATGGAGCTATGTAAGCTCCAGTAATGAATGTGACGTAGGTGCACACACTTCACAATACTAATAATTGATTCCTTTTGCAAAGACAATGGTGTATATTTATACGAATGAATATAAATTCCAATTATTATTAACATTTACATGATATTGGGTATCATCACATCAGAGAACATTTCCTCCATTTTTCCAAATTGTAAAAACCCTGACAGTAATATTTTGATTCCATATGATGAGGGATTATAGATTGCAATATAGATATTTCATAGTTTGCTTACAATTGGAATTTCTTACAGTTTAAGAAGGATGATGTAAAACTCATAAATAAAACATAAAGTCATCATGATAGAATTTGCATCTCAAATCTCTTGCAGCTTGTAATGAATGGATATTGATTACTTGCTTTTTATATCTATCTATCTATCTATCTATCTATCTATCTATCTATCTATCTATCTACCTGTCTAATTGATCTGCATTTGCGGACACGTTTGAATACACTTAAATCAATTTAGAAATATAATTCAGTCATAATGTGAATATTAGGGTATAAAGTTTTTTAGCTTTAAGTTTCCTGCATTTCCTTCTGATTCATTCACATGCCACTTAAGTGAACCAACTACTTCAATATGTAAAACAGTACAGTTGCCAGTCTGTGTCGTACCACGTCCGTCGAAGGCAAAACCGGGACACAAATTGGTGGAAGAAGAGAGTGTAACAGAGCGGCTTACATTAGGCTGAAGGGGACTCCAGGGACCAGCCAATCGGCGTGAAGAAGAATGGCACAGGAGAGGAACCGCTCGGAGAAGATGAATCACCCCCACCATGCAGATTTAGTATGTTGGTCGAAAAGATAAATGTGTAAAAAGGCCTGTGTCAAAACCCATGGTGTGGCCCACACGGTAATTCTGGGTCAGTAATTGAACTTTGCTATAATTATCCTGGGGAGATAATATTAACTTATAGTCTGATGTGTGAAAAAGAGAGTCCATAATTCATCACTCGATGGGGACGCTCGCTGCATTGTGTTACTGAAATATGATGGCTCCATTTTTATCTTGTCATAATGACAACTGATGTGCTTATTTTCCTAGCCGTGCCTCCAGGGGATGATGAAATAGTAAGCAAACATTCTTTCTCCGTAAAAGAGCGGTGCTCCATCAACGTGACTCTGCTGCCCGCGTCGTGTGGCAGCACGAGGGAGACGATTGCGCTTGACGTTTTCGCCGGGACCCGTACACCAGCTCCAATTTCCCAGCATCCTTTTCATGTGCCATTAATACGTAATTGAATTTGTGCAAAAGAGTAAATTAATAAACTACGCATTTTTTTTTCTGGTAATTTATCTGGGTATGCTTTTTGAGTTTCAGCACCATGAATTAATTTGAGAAATACATAATAGAAAATAAAACAATAATTATTATCATAACAAAGCTCAATCAATCACTAAGGCCTCTGCAACAATATTTACAACATAAACAGTCATACATGTGACAGAGATACTCCAGCTAATGTAACGAGCCGATATGTGTCACTGTAAGAGTCATTTCAGGTAACCACTGATATACTTCTCTGCAGTATTTACTCTACATTAATATTTCTGTGGCTCTTTTTTTCAGTTTGATGCGGGGGGGAGGGGGGGTGCAATGCAAAAACCAAAATAAAATCTTTAACTGATACAGCTACGGATGTTTAATTATACTGAATGCAAATGACTTCCCTATTAAAGGTCCAAGACAGGGAATTGTGTTTAAACATATATATTTATGGTGATTAAAAAAAATATATAATATAATGTATTTAGGATGTGTTTATGATAAATAATAATAAACACATCTTAAATAAATTAAGATGTCTTTATGACAATTAGCTTAGAAATAAAAACATTTACCTTACACCAGATGGACAGAACAACTATATACTTAGCTATTTGAAAGGATCTTGTTGTATATGAATATTTTTAAAGTAATGTGTTAAGAAATGTCTAGCTAGAACTCAACGTGACTCTATATATCTGTTGCTATTAAAATATATCAATATTTAATATATTAAGAGGGAAATGTTTTTACTGTAAGCATTGTTTATCTGTACATAATGCCGGGTTGATAAGGAATCAGAAAACGTTCAAACTAGATGTTCACGCGCGTCTCCGAAATTCCCATCTGATGATGGGAAAAGCTCTCTTTCACAGCACTGCACATTCTATCACTGCTAAAGCGAAACTTCTTGTCTTTAACATACTCACGTGTTTCAAGGCTTAAAGCAACTTGGGCTAAATTCTAAACATGACTTTGGTGTAACAGTGATATAGGGTACTTAACAGCTCGGTCCTGCACCATTTTTTTTAATGGACAAAAAGTTCTTGTCAGACTGATCAAGCTCATGAGTTACAGACATGTATAATGTCAAATGACAGCTGTTTTTTTTTTTTTTTTTTTGCTTTTTTAGAGGACAAGGTCACGACATTTACAATAGGTCAGAATAACACCACTCCCTAACTATGCTGCCTGACAAATCTACCATTTATCTGATTTAATTAATTCATGTTATCGACAGAAAGTCAGAATGTAATGAAGGTCTCTGCCACCAGTGCTACCACGCCTTTCTCTCGCACCCAACATCACCTACTCCTCAGGCAATATCACCAGCCAGCCAGAGCCCCTGGAACACACTCTTGGAACTAAAACAAAAATTTACATGTAAAACTAAGGAAAAATATATGTAGCCTGAACCCTCATTGGGCCAAACATTGTGATGGATGAGAAATCAGTTTTCTGAGTCTGAGCTGTCAAATCAAAAGAGACGATTACAATTTTAAAAAAGTGGGAACAGAGATTTTCTGCAGCTCATGTTTTGTCCATCACACACGCAGCCTACACTGTATATGTCTGTAGTTGAATGGTTTTTCCAACTGGATTGTTTAAAAAAGGAAATACATAATACAAAGAAAATATATAAAAAGGTAGAATGAATGAAATTAAAATAACAATAAAAATAAAAAACTAATAATACTAATAAAAGAATACTAATAAAAAGCAATAATATCAGTAAGTATGATACGAATAGTGTGCAATAGTGTAATATATCGTATAGTGTCAAGTGGAATGTCTGCTATAGGAGACCTCATTTACTATACAGACAGGTTGACGGTGGAAACTTGATCGCAGTCTGAAGTTTCTATTTAAACATTTTTTTGTCGTTATTTGATTTTTTTGTAGTTAAAATTAAACCTTATTTTAATTATTTAATCATAGCCAATACTGAGAATATTTTCCGTCATCTAAATATCAATATAGGTACTTGGTTGAGTGATGCAAAGTAACTGAAGCAGTCGGTGCACGGCGGTCCTCATGTGTACATGATGCGCGCAGTACAGTCTTCCCGCTGTAAAGAACAATTACACTAATTCAATTCATACCTAATGACTTCAGCCCAATTTAATTAAGACCAATGCGGCATGATTAATGTACACCTACTGGTCATTAGTATTCAAAACAAAATATGCTTATCATATCACGGGGCAAAGAACACATCCTTTAATAAATCCTCTGATTCATTTATGTCACAGTGTGTAATGATCCATTATACTTTGCATGATGACAAGATGTGGGGCCTTTTTCCTCCAGAGACTTCAGCCTGAAGATGATCCTTTGGTGAAAATGCCCAATGCCCCACACTCAATAGCTTAATCAAAGAAAAGATGCAGAAACCAGCCCATCCACATGCATATCAGGAAATATTTAAATCCAAGTGAGCTAAAATTTGAAAGCTTATATATGCCTGCAGACAAAGAAGCTTCTGGCTGGATTTTTGACTGGCTGTGTCATATTGAGAACAACGTATGAAGGTCATGATCTACAACAAGAGGTTAGGAGGAAGGTGACCTGTCACTTGTCAGATGTCTGACATACTGAGGAGACAGTATTTAATCTTAGCACTAAAGATACACTAACCTTATACAACTATACAACAGATTACAGTAGGCAATACATAATTTCCTAGATTGTCTGGGGGGGGGGGGAGATTGACAACTCCTAACAGTGGCAAAACAATAATTTTATTTCAATTTCTGATTGCTGCACTTGACAAAAATAGTACCGATTCATCCAAACAAGTTACAGATCAAAATCAAAGCTTTCCTGGGTCAGTATAGACCAAACCAGAAATTCCTGATATTGTAAAAGGACCCATGGAGTACATTCTCGTTACATTTATTTAATTTAGCTCAGTGTTTACCAATCCAGTCCTCAGGGACCCGCAGACCGTCCACATTTTTGCTCCCTCTCAGCTCCCGGTATTGACTACTGACTATTCACTTACCCATTGTAACATGAATTGACTAGTAGTAAGAAGACCTGGAAGTCAACAGTGATCTGGTTGCTGTATGACAGAATCTAATATTCAGTAACAGGAAACGTCAGTATGGGATCGCTATACTGGCATCGTTTTTCTGATTAGCATTACTGGGGAATACATTTCCCCAACATGCCCCATCCACTTTGATCAAACAATATTAATGATGATAAAAGTCTGCCACTGAAATCTTAGCTTAGGTGTAGCTTCATGCACTGCATATGAGATGAAAGAAGATTGTAATTAAGCTGAGAGAACACTGCCTGTAAATAGACTCCATGGGAAGCTCCTCATGTACACCTGTATTTAGAGCAGGTTTGGGAAATGTACTATATTTCAAAGAAATATGCTTGTTTAATACTCAATGTACAGCTGAAGCAATTTGGATTGATTTGATTTCCTGTAAAAACAAATACTTATTCTTAAAGGCCAAGGATTACACAACAAACGTTGGAGAACAATACAGGAGGAAGCACAAGTAAGATGGCATGATTTAAAATGATAAAATCAAATACAATTTCAATGCCATTTTAATCATACACCTTCAGTAAAAAAAAAAGTATAAAATATTAAGTCCATAATCAACTGACATAGCCTGCAAACATCCAAAATATACTGAGGAAGAGTGAAGGTGATAAAATATCAGAATCACTATATGAAAAAGGTCTTTAACTTTGAAGCAACTAAATTATTCAATTTCAAACAGAAGTACAAGGTTGAGTCATATAAGGGTACTAATTAGCGGTGTGTATCAGCTCTAGCAGAGGTCAGACAATCACCACTTTGATATCTGAGTTTTCAAAGCACTGAGAGGCAACTAACACAGCTCCAACTGTGACTCAACAAATCTCAACTGTACTTCAAGAATGTCACAAAGCCAGAAATTATGGCAGGCACCTAAATTAGAAATCACTTACAATGAACCCCAATGCCAAAAGATGCCTATCCTCATGAAAGAACCACAAAAACTAGACTCTGGAAACTAGTGATATGGTCTGATGAGTCATCTCTCACCCTGATTCTCTACATTTAAGTGGCTTTACATTTGGGGGGAAAACGGATGCCTTCAAGCCACAATGTCCATTGGTATGGGCAGTCATCTAGTAAGGTCATTAGGTCTGATGCTATGCATGGTCACATAAAAGCCAAGGAGTTATTGGACCAAGTGAACCATGCTGTGTAAACACTGTTTCCTCGTACTGTCTTTGTATGCCAAGATAATGTCCCGAATACACCCTGATAAACAAATCTAAGAGTGGAGTGGAACTCCAGGGTGAAGTCAGATGTGTGGATGAGTGATTCGATGGAGGTAACTGTTATATTAATGTCCCTAAAAGACACCATCAAGAACTTGAACCTCATGCGAGAATCTATTGGAAGTCAACGAAGAGACCCAAGGAGGGTTTTAACAGAAACCTGTTCACTTGGTGTCCTCAGAAGGGAACACTAAATAAAGTTAGTCATCATCTGCATAGTAATGATAAGAGGGACCATGCAGCTGCCTGATTGGACCTAGTGAGGCAGGGTAGAGGGAAAGGTAGTTCTTAAGGCTAAGAGTGGTCTTACTCCTGTCTTTCATATTAGGATGCTGTTGGGTGTTTTGTCCACCATCATATACCATTTTGAAGATTTACGGAAATATTAGAAGGCACAAAGCTTACACCATCTAAAGAGCTGATTTACAGTTAGCTTGAACAAGCAGTTCAGCTAAAGGTGAATCGTGTTTGTCTTCATGAACTTAAAACACAAAGGGAAATCTAAATGGAGAATTTATTTCTGAATAAAAAACATTTAATAGGGTGGTACATTGGCCATACACTGGCAGGCTTGGGAGTTGAGACCCTGGTCTATTGCGAGTGTGTGAAATCGCTTAAGTGTCCTCTGGGCAATCCAGCTTCTTCCCACAACCCAAATATAAACAGTGATGCGGTTTGTCTTTGGGCTCTGTAAATTGTCTATACCGTGTGATTAATTGTGTGAGTGTGTATGCCTGGGATAGTCTACAGGCAACCTGACCAGTATGGGGGGGTAATATCATCACAACATTTAATTATCTTGCATTTGATAATGGACTCCTTGTGGTTTATAATGCATGCACAGTTCAGTGAGATTTTAAGAACACGTTGAACAGACATGACACTTCTTCATGCTGAACATTAAAAACTGTTCTCTTTTCCTGCCAGTACAGATTACTACTATTATTAGCAGGGGCAATTAAGCCAGTGTTGACCCAGGGCTATCAATCAGACTAAACTTTTCCGGAATGTCTGGCCTCCTGTCTGCTTCTTCAGGACTTCTATAGCACGTTCATTGTTGTCATCACTGAATCCACCCATCTTATTGGTGGTCTTTTCCCATCTCGAACAAAATTTAAAATTATTTTGTGCCAGCATGCTCTACTAAAGTGTGCTGGACCAGGCCAGCCTTGATCTATACATTAAAATCCATATAATATCTATAGGTGGGAAGATTAAACCTTTTTTAAGGTGTTCCCAAACAGAAGAGAAATAATAATAATAAAAAAATGTAAAGGCTTAAAAACATTGGAATGGTTGCAAAAATATTAGCGCTTTTTATGAAAAAAGTGTATATGAAATGGAAAATAAATGTACAGCATTTAGCAAATGGTATCCGTAGTTCTTCTAGCATCTTAAGACTGCTTCCATGAAAACAACCTCATCAGATACGAATTCTCTTTTTAATACTAAGCAAATTCTAGAGTTCCTTGGCAGGTTGTCCAAAGGTTAGCGGCTTCCAACAGATGGAAGGTGCTCCGTTTTAAATTTCCATTTTCAATTCAATTTTAAAGACACAATCCTGTTTGTTTTTTTCATTTTTATTTTTTTATTTTTTGATGGCTTGCCTATCTTTCGTTAAGTTAAAGCCTCTAAGAAAATAAGTGTTTGAGCTTCAAAAAACAAGCTGAATCAAACACTGCAGGGATATCAAAAACAGGAAATGGATGCCAATTGATTTCATAAATATGTGGACTGTACATGGCACAAGGCACATTGTTTTCAAAAAAAAAAAATATATATATATATATACATATATTAAAGATGGCATTGTATTCTGGTGTGTAATACATAAGAAAGTCTTCCGTCTTCTGCAGCAGGTGCATGGATGCCCATCAAGATCTCTCATACGCCTATCACTCAGCGGTTCTTGAGAGGCTAAGCAGAAAATGGCAACTTGCACTAACAGTATCTGTCCGTCGCGGGATTCACGCGGTGCGTATGTGGAAAGGCACAAGCAGGACCTCACATCAGTCTGTCAGTCACTTCCCCGTCTCTGATAAGAGGAATTCCGAGATAAGGCCGGACTTTTGACTTAATACCAAGGAGGAACTTTCATCAGCTGATCACATATCCACTGCTGGGGAGGAATGCCAGTGGATTTTTGCAGACAAGTCGTAACATATGAAGAACGAACTAAGGTCACCATTATATCTGAAAGTCTATAAAAGGTAAAAAAGAAAAAAAACTCTTTTACATAAAAATATTCTTGCAGATTTAAGATTTTCAGATATAGGTTTCAGATATATGTCCATATATGTTAACTGAAGACCACATATTATTTTATTATTTATATTTTAAATTAATTTCATACTTGATCTAAAATGGGTATATATAAAGAACAGGGAGAAAGTAACTGGAGAAGCTGTTTTAATTCAAGTGACAGCTTCTTCAGTCTGGGAATCCATCTCTCCATTGTCTTTAAGATCTCGTGGTCTTGGCTTGACTTATAATTCTCATGCCAAGTATCATTTCCAGAAGAAACAATAGAACTGAACATCATGTTTTGGAAGCTGTGTACTGGTTAAAAAAACAAAAACAAATGCACGAAAAAAATATATATTGACTTTCCAGAAACCAGAACACAAAAAAGAAAACAAAAAAATCCGTCTTTGACTATATTTTGGAGTGTCAGTATGTTAGGAATTACATATCATATTTGTTTAACCAATTCTGAATGAAAACAATGCATGTATAAAAACGGACAAAAGAAAACAATAATAAATTCATAAAGCACTATTCAGACTTTCTCAGTGTCACGTCAATTTCTGTGCCATATATGAAATATGTAATAAACTATGCATGGAATACAGGCATCCTATTCAGGGTGAACATAGCCTTATGCCCTATGATGGACTGGAACCCCATCCAGGGTGTACCCCAGCCTTATGCCTTGTGTTGGATTGGCACCCCATGCAGGGTGTACCCCAGCCTTATGCCCTGCAATGGGCTGGCACCCCATCCAGGGTGTACCCCAGCCTTGTGCCCTGGGCTGGACTGGCACCCCATCCTGTGTGTGTGTGTGTGTGTGTGCGTGTCCGTGTGTTTACCCCTCTCCCAGTTGACAAAGCGCCTTCATTTTTGTTTTGTTTTCTCCAAAAATCTACTTGTTTCATACCTACCCTATTTCTGTTTCTTCCACAAAACGGGAACTGTACAATAATACTCCGCACTACTGCTTAAATCCCCATATTGCGTGGCTCCCTTCTGTTCAGAATTATCTCTGATGTTCAAAATGCATTCCTTTCGTTTTTTAAACTATAACATATCAACAGATTTCAGCAAACAATATTCACTGAGCTATAAACTCAGTATATTTCTCATGTGTACAAACAATTAATCGGAAGAGGAGATACACAATTCATCTGGGTCTGATACTTTTCCTTACAAATACAGTCATTATTTTGGTCTGGGGGGCAAAATTAGTAATAAACCCATGGAATTATATAGAAATATTTTTATACTTTTTCCAGCCATAACTGCTCAGCATGTTTTGTATCTGTTTTCTGAAGGTATAAAAGTGATCAGATAGACTCAGCCAAGTCTTGGCGTTGGCTTATAACTACATACTCAAAGTTATGTTAATCTTTGACAATCCACTGAGTATGATAGGATTCAAGTTTTAAGCATTTTGCAAGGTTGTGGATTTGTTGTGTTGTTTTGGCAAAGATGTTGGTGAGCACTTAATAATTAATAGCTAGTACTCTCTGACGATAATTAGGTTATTTTCAAGTTATACAGTTTTTGATACAGGAGCAGTATATACTGAATAACTGAAATAAACTTAGTCTTTTGTTCCTCTCGATACTATCAGATTGTGGCCATCTAATGGCCATCCCTGAGCTGTAAAAGCAAAATTACCCATACATTTAACTCAGTGTCCACAAAGAGCAACTCAATAGGCAATCTCTATGGATGTTACAGCATCTCACATGTCTCAGAATTAGTGGTGGCATGAGGGCAATAAATTTTCATTGGGGTCAACGTAGGTGCAGAGGATCCTAATATATTTCTTTATCTGTTCAACAACACTGAAAAACAGCTGTTTTGGAGCTGTAGAAGATAATTCAGGTAGAGGTCTTGTCTATCCGGGCCACTGGCAGACAATGGTGACCCATCGATTGGTAGAACCCAACATCTCTGACGCTTGTCAGCTGTAAAGAAAGACCATTATTCCTCTGGCTCAGCTTGGTACACCTCAGCTAGAATTAGCACTCGTCTTTTCTGTACAATCAACTTCTCTCCCCGCTCACTATAATCGTCGCCATCTTTTCCACATTATGGGGACCCATTTTTGAAACAATGGGGCAGCAAATAATGGGGTTTTGGGCAGCAGTTGAGGCTAGTGGGGGGACAAAAAGGGAAAGCCTGTGAGTGAAATGATAAAAGAATGGTGACCCGGTCAAAGGTCACCCCTCTGATCTTATTGTCATCTCTATGGCCTTTTAAGAATAGCCTCTGTATCCTGTTACCTTTGGCTGGAATTTCGCCAGTTTCTCCTTGAAAGCCATTTACTCAGTGGGAACTGCAAAAGTTGTAAATGTTGTGACAAAAATATAATTGAAAAAGTCAACATCCTTTTTGTACAATCAAATGGGAGCCAAGATAGAGCAACAAAGCTGAAAGTGTAGCTTTTTGTGATAGAACAGCGGTTGTCTAAGCTCAATTCTCTGCCTTTTATTATAGGATATATATATAGGTTTTTGTCCATTTTCTGTCTGTGAATTCCAAATCTTTTTTTTTTTCAGCGAACACTGAAATCTGTTGAAAGAGATATTGGTCATATATAAAGGCAGAATTTCACCAACGGCTTAGAATCATTCTGTTTTTATGTTACAATGAACGTGAGGGTTTCCCTCTGGTCTGAGGTTTTAAAAGTACCATTGACCAAGGAGCAATTCCATCTAGTCACAAAGTGGCTCGGCCCTAGCCTGCAAGAATAAATTTAGAATATAATTTAAAACTTGTGCATTTTTATTTTAGAATCTTAGGAAACATTTTAAATCAGAACTTGTCACTGCCTGAAAGTTATTGCCTCAGAGTCATTTAAAGTTCAGATCACTTTGCAGCTGGATTAAATTGGCTGATTTGAAGTGAAGCAGAACAACAATTTACAACATACCAAATGTGTGGCTATTTCCAGACTTCAGAACAAGGCAGAAAATGTGCGAGACAGATGCCACTCACTGTTCATTGAAGTGTTTTTTTTTCTTCCATTTTTAATCATATTAATTCCCGCTGAAATTAAATAATGAACGTCATATAATTACACAGAAATAAAACTGTCGATAAATTCAATGTAATGCAACTTTTTTTTAGCAACAATAGAGTATTTTTTGTTGCTATACACCAATCAAAATAATTAAAAAAACATAATGATTAAGTTAGTTTTAATGCTTTGACAATCAGAATCAATCCAAGAACATGAAAGATGTTAACATAAAATTTTCACCTGAAATATTGTGACAGCACTTGCATCCACTTGCTTTACTGTTTCTATAATTTGTACTCATTACTGGTGGCCTGTAAAAACGTGTATGTGATGTAATGCTTGCAGCTTTCTTGCTAACAACCAATGTTACTAGATTAAACTGCAAGGTGCTGTAATATGAAATACCACCGTGCTGTGAGCTAATGTAGTGAATGTTTTGAACTCGCAAACCAAGCAAGTTTTTTTCTTTTTTTTAGCCAACACACCTACAGAGTTTTTCCACACTGCGGCAGTTTCATTCAGGCTTGGCTGCCAAGAAAACTGTACTTCTTTTGGAGAAGAACAATCGAAGGGGGAAAAGTTTCATTACTTGTTATTAATATTCCTGGTCTTGGTGTATTTGTATAATCAAGTATGTTTACCGTTTCCAGAAATGTTGGCTCATTTTAGCCTGCTTCTTTTAATATAGATCTCTAGATTAATTATAGCATCGACGTTCTTTCTTTCGCAGCTAATACATTTGTTTATAACTTGCTCAGACTTTATTTTGTGGGAACCAAGTAACATGTTAGCATGTATATACAAATAGGATTGACAGATAGCAGCTGAAACTGAGTAAGCTGGCTGTTGGATTTATCATACGATTAAAGAGCAAAAGATGTAACTACTGCTAATGAGGGCCATCCTTTTTTCTGGGCTACAAAACTGGGTGGGTGATACCTCCCCTTTGATTAATACATCCACGTTTTCTGAAAGATAGTTTTCCTACATCAAAAATATCCATTTCGGCGCCAGATCGAAACATGGTAGCTGCAACGTTATTGATGAGCTCCCCAGACAAACGCTCCCATATTTATCACAGCGCGACCTTTATCCCACAATCATCCATCATAAATTAAACTTTTACGGCAGCCCCGTGGCCCCTCTCCACTCTCAGCACAACCTTTGTACAGAGGTTCCCCCCTCCGCACCTTCATTTGGGGCTGTTGGAGGGAAAAGCCTAAATCTGCAGTTCAGCACCTCTGCTGTTTGGGGCATGTGGTCATTGGCAAAAGCATCTGTCAGACCCGTCCCCTCGGTATTCGCCAACGTGACCCCCCCCCCCCTTCTTTCCCAGGTACATGAATGGGAGACATTCTTGGATTAAAAAAAAAAACTATCCAGATAAGTAACATATAAGATATTATACTAAGAATCAACAAGCAACAAGAAATTACTTCTCATGCTCCTAGTGCAGCATTTTGCTCATATTTTCTTGATGTATCACATATTTTTTTATGTGTTATAAATACATATATATAGCTGGGTGGTCAGCTTGAATATGCGTCATGGTCTGGGACATACAGTGACACATTTCTTGACATTTAATGCTAATTTTATAAACCAAAACACAGTGAAGGGGTGCATTCTTTTAGTTAATGAGATTGCATTCAACTCTCGTGCTTAGTAAAGGAACATATTAATATTAATATTAACGAGAAGCAAAGCATTAAAGCTATAAACTCTGGACAGGGGTAAACCCTTTGACTTCCATGTGATTAACGCAAACAAATGAAATAACGTTTCATTTACGTGATATTAACTCAACAACTTTAAGTCTCCTTTACATAAATGTCAATATAATTTGAAGCAGGCATCAATTATGGATTTAGAAAATACATACATGGATGTCTGTTTTAAGCATCCCACTGGATCAATGGGGCAAATCAAATAACTCTTCTGCTATTGTTTGGTTTTAGTGTAATTAGCTGCGACATAAATAGACTTCAGGATTGTGGTTATACTTGTTATTTGTAGTGTGGTTATCAATCACTTACCTTAACAACATCAGGTTAATCTTACACATGCTGCTCTGTGAATTAATGTGATGTTCGAGTTCATCCTTGGACTTCATGTAGTGCAGTTTGCTTGTTTGTCATTTCCTGCTTTATTTTATTTCTAGATTCATCTTTCTCGGATGAACATTATGCATTGTTACAGCGATGGAATTGATTCAATTATTTTGCCATATGGTTGAATAACGAAGCGTTATTCTGTTCATAAAGGTCACAGAAATTAGCGAGGAAAGTAGGATTCCCTCTTGCCTATGAGTAAAAACGGATTCATTAAACTGACTCCCAAGCTAAATATCATGCATAGGCCCTTTTAGGATCAGACAGATTGCATAACCGCAGTAGGGGTAGATGTGTAACAGTGCTGCAAACCGTGCTATGATGCTAAAGCTACTGTAGCCAGCACTCCAAGCTTAGAATACATTCAATTTACAACATTTTCCACAGTGAAAACAAATGCCCTACAAATAAATACATACATACGTACATACATACAGTGTAAGGATATTTTGATCTTGATGTATTAGGCAGCCTTTTGTTCTGTGGCCTTTCTCTGTATCCTTCTTCATTGGCTTGCATGCAGTAAGAATCTCCTTCCGCATGTCTGAAAAAAAACTGCAATGGTGATTTTTCAAAACTCAAACATAACAATAAGTAGCTGTAACGTTTACTGCTTCTGAATTAAGCTACGTGTTTTTTTTTGCAATACGGTGCTTGAATTACAGTTTGCATTGCACGTCATTCTGTGATAATGAAGTATGTAATGTGATTATTATTATTATTATTTTACTTCAGTGTCATTTGTTCTCTGTCAGACCGCAACGAGCTGTACCGTGAATGTTGCGTTTTCATTTTTAGCCGTTTTAAGCGTAACGAGAAACGACATGCCGTGAAGTTTCCGGACCAACTGTTTACCAGGGACCGGCCTCAAGCCCCACCCTAAAGCATGACAACCCACAACATGATTGGTGAAATGCTGTGCAGATGTTCTATGGTAGAATGTTTTTTAAAAACTCCAGAAGAGAGATTTTCAGTAAATGTTGTAATCGTAAAAATTCGTCAACGCAGATGATCAATGAAAAACTCAGAACCTCCATAATTCAGAACATTTTGTCTGAATTGCACAATGATCCTTTGTGCTACACTTCAGGAGAGTCTCTGAGTCAAATTGATTTCCTAAGTATGTCACAGGTTATTGTCTTTGTGTAACTCCTAAATGTGCACTAACAGCTGGACGAATGAAGTGTTAATGTCTTTATGGATCCCTTCAGTTGTTCTTCTCATTGCACAACAGTTACCTCTCCAATGACCCCCAACCCGAAAATCACTCCCCCCCCCCCACACACACACACAAACACACACACACACACACTTCTTTAGCCCTTACTGCTAACCTCCTGAGGTGTTTGCAGTTCACTGATGGTGTACAACCTTTCCTAACCTCTTCAGCACCCTTTGAGCACACCTAAAGAAAGCCACCAGCACACTGCATGTGAAAACATCCACAATTAAAGAAAAATCCACAAAGCATTATGTGAAGTGTGTCCTTCATATATTTGTTTTTTCCAAATGTTATGTGATTACAAATAACTTCAACAGCCATCATCGGCCAGTGATATCCATTTTATGAAGGGAAATAATGGTCATTTACATATTTAATGTTGCAAATCTGTTTCCAACACAAATGAACAAAAGTAACAACTGACAGTAGGAAAATTTTAATGGCTAACCACCCAACATCCACAACTATCCACAGTTAGAATTTAGAACTTTTAGAATAATATTTTTTGTGTGTTTTTCCTAAAATTAAAAACTATTATAGATTTCTAGTGTTCAATGTATTTTTCCTATATTTGCAATATTGTCTTTGCAAATGCATACACAAAATATACATGTGTCAATATATTTCACTGTGAGGTACAGTAAAATAATCTTAAACTTAAGTAGTTACAGATGTTTGTTGATTATTGCTCATTTTTGGTTATTTGGTTAACAATATAACCTAATGTAGCATAAAATTGCACAGTTCTACAGCTATTAGCTATTTTATTTATCTCAGATAACTAGGAGAAGTATGACCTTCTGTATCAACTGCTTTTGCCAACTCACATGGTTAAAATGTGACACTTTAGATTACTTACAAAATCTTCATTAATAAACTACATTTTTTTGTGGCTGTATGTGAATGAATATACATTCCTGACTTTAAATGATGCAGGTAAGAAATAAATTGAGATAGCATGTAAACGATGTATTCCAAGTATACGTAAACATGTGTGCGTGTTTGTGTCTGATGTGACAAACTTGTCACGCTGAAATTATAATTTGAGTTTTCGCATGTAAGAAAAGCTATTTTGAACTTGAATATTTAATATTCTTAGTCATAAAAGTGGTAATATGTTCATATATACTATACTATATAAAGAACCAGCACAAACTTTAAGATAATTAGCCTAAATCTGAACCGACTCCAATATACCGCGATTCATTACGCCTCCTAGTGGATTGATAAACTAGTGCAGTTTGTAATTGAAATGCAAAAAGAATGCAAAGTGCAAAGTCCCATGGGTCGCCCCATTATGTCGCATTATGCCCTGCAGTATGACAAATACAAGCACAAGCTCAGAAACCCCATAAAATGCTGTTAAAGCATGGTAGTGGTCAGTGTATGAGATCTATAAACACCATGGTTAACATCTGAGCCCACGTAGGTCCTCTGATCTGGAAGCAGCCTGTCGAGGAGATGGGCACGAAAAACAAATGGCCGGCTTATTTCCTTCAGGGGAGGCCTCTATCAGTGGCAATGTTCCCCACTGTTTGTTCCACTTCCATCAGTCACCTAGTGTTGTCCAGGCAAGCATTCCACAGCCAGCACTGGCTTTTCCACCTCAGTCAACAAAGCTGAACTTGGTCTATTTAGCTAGAAGGCAGACTGTCACGAAAAGTAAGACAAATGGGGTGTCCTGATTGACTCTTTCCTTAGATACTGAATCAATAGGCTTATTATCACGGCAATTACAGTACTAATACAAACAGATGCTTTGGGTAGACATCTGTTTAAATGGATGGGGCAACTAGGTTTCCAGTCGATAGCATGGAGAGACCCAGGACTAACACAAACATTTCAGCCTTCCCGTTTAGAGTATTTAAATGGTCCTCTCTAGAGGGTTCAATAGCCCTACCGGACAACAGAAGTATGGTCTCACCATTATATTTTATTATTATTATATTTTATTTTTAATTGTTTTCTATATATCAGTGCTACGTTGACAGCATTTAAATGCAGCTCAGGATATCCCCTCTAAGGTCTGCTTAAACAAGAATATATTCATTTTTCTAAAAAGCTTAAAAAACAATAGTTTATTCACAACTTAAACATATACAGGTCATTTCTATAGTTTTTGTTTTTTTTCCCCCAAAGTCTTTTTCAGTCAGATGTATACCAGGCTTTTCAAATGTAAATAATCTGTAATTTATCTCTATCAGTTCATTTAATTTAATGTATTCTTTTTTTAATCTTTTCACAAAAATACAAAATGACATGCAGAAACCCACTGCTTCCATTCTAAAATGTTTCATGCGTTAATTATAGGAATGAAGTACAATTGTTCAGTGTATAATAATTTTTGTAGTCTGAAAAAAAACCTTCAGCTGAAAAAGACAAAGATATTTAAGAGAGCTATAAAGTGGATTCTCCCACTTAGTCCAGTGTCCTGCGGATGAATACTTTCTTGCCATCTAAAGGGTCTCTTGGCTTACTTCCTTATTATGATGTGTTTCAGGAGAGAGACCTCATTGCACCCCAACAGAGAGACGTTATTTTAACATTTCCCCTCTATTCTCTCTCTTTACAATAGTCACACCTCCTTCTGTTCCACCCACGATTCTAATACTGCATATAGTCAATGGGGTTTTGGCCAAGAGGCATATCATTGGAAGTGAAAACATGCTATGAGGTGGACCTTTTCTGGGGGCCTGATGGCAACGATGCCACTCGAGAAGGACATGGCTGGCTTGTCTGTTCCTAACAACCAACTGTGTTTGCTAGGTGGAGCATTCAGGGTCGGTGTTGTGCTATTGTTCTGGGCTGCACTCCCCCATGCCGACCCTCCCGTTCCTCCCCGTCCTCACCGCAGGCCTGGGCTCTGCTCGACTGAGCAGGTGTCCTCAGGAAAGTAGCCAAGCAGAAAGGCCATCCTCTTTCTCTCACCCGTTCTTCACATTTATTTATTTGATTTCCCTCTTTTTTCCTTTGGTCAGCGAGAGAATGAAATTACACCTCACGCCCTGTCGGCGTTGAGAGCTGTTGATTGTTTCCGCCCGAAGCCATAGCTGGGGAACAAAGAAAAAGAGAAATATCCTCGTTTCACATCAGATATTAGACCTTCGCACAAGTGTGAGCGTTCATGGTCGGTGGACCTGCATTAGGAGTCAATGAGGACCACATTTCTCCCGTGTCACCCTGGCATTTCAAGAAAGGGAAATCTTTATCTGGTATCAGTTGCCCGGAAACAAGTGATGTCGAGCCACGGGCCTTTCAGAAATCGGACACGCTGTTAAACTGTCCGTTGCAAATTATGATGATAGCAGTTTCAAAGTCAAATCATGAGAAAATGGGCTGCTGGTTTCGAGACATGAGAACATTCTGATTTTTTTTTGTCTTTTTAGTTCTACAAAGCAGCGAATATAGGATAAGCATAATGTATTTGCAGTAATCACTGACAGACAAAGAGAGAAGCAGTAATGCCTCGCTCAAGCTGGATACGTTTCTTCTCAGGTTTTTTTATATATATATATATATATATGTGTGTGTGTGTGTGTGTTTGTGTGTGTCTGTATATGTGTGTATAGTAAAGCAATCGGAAAACAAAATGTTAAAAGCACAAAATAAGGTACCACAATTTTGAAATAATATTCAATTTATTCACCTTTGGTTATCTTAAAATAACACTTGGATAACACTTACTTTCTCTGTATTACCAATTATACAGTGAAATTTGAAATTCTTAATGGTATGTACTGATTACTGTGGATTTTGTTAGACAGATGATAATGATAATGATGAAAATGATAATTATGGTGACCGCAATTGTCACGGTATTATTTTTCATAATACAAAACACAAAACCCAGAAGCTACCCACTGAAGGTAAAATATGTTATTGCGTGAGTAGCTACCATGTTTACACATTTCATTCAAACATTCATTAATAAGAATCCAAAGTACTGGAACACTGCGTTAGCGAAACCCTTTTGCAAATGACTTTCACAAGGTTCGTACACTCTTAGCCTATTGACATCACTATTACTTAGCTGTTATTTTAGCAGTTTAACCTGGAACTGTTGCGAGGTCTAAGAATGAAGGAGGAAATCTGCCCAGGAGGGATAAAGAGTGAAGGACAGCAGGGAAGTGGATTTTAGCCAAAGATGAGGATCAAGCAGGTAGGTGACTCCGGCCTGCTTCAGGGGTGATACTTCACTCTAGCTGGGGTACGGCAGCAGGCCGGGGTCTTAGATATCCCCAAATGGACACTAAACCACCTTTCATATAGCACACAACCAATAGTTTTTGCATTTGGTTTTTATCTTCTTCCTTGCATCATCCTGAAACTGCTTTTGAAATTCCAGCCTTGCTCTTCTAATAGACTGGTGCAGATTTTGAACGTGGACCCTTAAAATAAAACCTGGCATTTCTTTATTCTTCAACATTTAATCTCAAAATCTTCTTTTTTTTTGTGTGGTATAGCTACAGACTACAGAGCTACTGTTCTGCTACCAGGCTGAGGTGAATAGGGTAGAAAATGAAACCTCCACTTATGTAGAGGCTGCATTTGAAATTCGCCTAATTAGGTGATTATGTCATTAGGGGGATATGTGCATTTCAAAAGTCCCCCCGTGAGCCACTAAAATTAAAGGAGATAAAGACAAGATTCGTATTTCTTCAGGGCTGAAAGGTAATTAATGCATTTAACTGAAGCTCCTGGTGCGTCAGAAAACAGAAGGAAAAAGGGTTGAAAGAATGAAGCGGATTGCTTCGAAGGACAGGCCTTTGATATACATACAGGAATGTCAAATGCTTCATTCCGCAGCTGAGAAGCAGGAAGTCGCTATGACAAGCAACAAGAGCAAAAATGTTGTGGAGCGGACACTGAATGGACGGTTATGGGATGACTCCCGATACCCTTATGAGAAGCCCTGTGATGCTGAGATCTGCTGAGACCCTTTGGGACTCTCACAAACCTTTAAAAACATTTTCATTAGAACGACACTCCTGATAGGATGAAGTACCTGTCCCAACTTTAAGCATCTTAATATTGGTTTGACTTGTTTTGGGGCTTTAGAACTGAATTACCTAAACAGTGGTGAAGGATTATCTTCATTTTTGATGATTAATTCAGATGAATTCATATGAATGGTGACTTCAGATCGAACCTATTGTCATAAGAACAATTTAATCAAACGTGAAGTACAGGGCGTCCATCCATTTTCTGTAACCGCTAGTCCGCTTGCGGGGGGGGGGGGGGGGGTCCGGAGCCAATCCCCGCGGCGTCGGGTGCAAGGGGTGGAACAACCCAGGATGGGGCACTAGGGGCCCTAAAACAACGCAGGGCACACTCACACACCAATCACACACACATGCACACCTACGGGCAATTTAGGAACTCCAATCAGCCTCTGCATGTCTTTGGACTGTGGGGGGAAACCGGAGTACCCGGAGGAAACCCCACGACGACACGGGGAGAACATGCAAACT
>JAODLD010000144.1:4474920-4492247 GCA_026781065.1 Mormyrops boulengeri
ATATACACATGAAGGTGTGTATGCTTATCGTGTGCTGTTTGTGCTTAGCTACTGGTGGAAGGGGTTCTTTATAATGTTTCCCCACTGCTACGTGATACTGGAATGTATCAATGAAGAAAATTAAGACAATCGCATGCATAAAAACAAAATCACATTATTGACTTGCGGCCTCAGCAGCAATGCAATTAAGTGTATTTGAATGTTGCCATCGTTATATCAGCTATTCATGCAAACCTAGATTCAATTAATATATTGGGAAAATAAGGATTGGCTTCTTTAAAGACTTCGAGCCAATACACAGAGGACGGTTAAAGAAATGCAGATTCCCTCAAACCTCACTTTAAGCTTCATCTGGCTAAGTACTTAAATAAACTCAGCCAAGTAATTACTGCATAGGCCATAATCTCATCTACATTTGTATGCGACCTATCAATTTTAAAATTATAAACTGTTTTCAGTATCGGCATGCCAATCTTTAAGACCGCGGCATAGATTATGTCATGGAATATCTAATAGATGTGCAGTTGATATAAAGCTACAAAGGTAGGTAGCTACAACATTTCTTTGACAAATGCACATTAACTTCGAGGGAGGATCTTAAATGGCTCTCTTTAATTGGCCTTTGAGGCCATGGTACCAATTAATAATCAATTGCGCCAAGGGAGCAGCGTCTTGTTTGTGTTTTAAGCAATAAATTACAGCATTATATTCATATTTATTCTAAGTAGGCCTCCTTTGTAATTGGCATGTTATTAAGCCAGAGGCTTTTAAGCTGTATCAAAGTAATTAAATTAAAAAGAAAAATATAGATCCGTCTCCGATAAACAAACAACCGGCTGTAATATGACAGATATGCAGGGAACAGTCCGGTTAAGTGTCTCATTATTTCTGGCCCACCTTCAGAGGAAAAATAAAAGCCTCCCCAGGAATATGGCCTATAAGGTACAGTCCAGGACCATTGATAATTAAAGTGCAGGGCCTTCTCATTAATCTACTTATCCTCATTCCACCACTGAATAATCTCAGTGTTTGACACTAATGGGAAGGTTCCCCGATGGAAAAAAAAATAATATACACTGAATCCAGCCAACATGCATATCTTGACTCACTTTATTATAGTGTTCAGTCTAGTGGTAATCCTAAGCTTCTTTGCTTATCTGTGAGTGGGATTCCAGCGCTGGCCGCGATAACGCAAAGGTCTTCACATATAGACGGGGAGTAAATAAATAAATAAGTGAAAGCCAACAATACAGTCGGTAAGGAAATGGTGCAGCTTCTGTTATTTTTTGTTTGTTTATTTTTCTGTGTCACGTTTAAATTGTTTAAATTTGTTAGCTGAATTAAGTCAATTTGTTAGTAACATTTTGTAAGCCTACATGGTCCAGTTATTCCCACATTGTTGTGTCTAACTCTCTTCATCCAACTCTGAAAAGTAACAGGAAACTTATATTAATTGTACAACTTAGCTTAAGCGGCCATTTTAGCGATGCACCTTTGTCAACGAAAAGGGTACCCAGTTTCAAGTCCAAAACAAAAAACAATGTTTAACACATTTCAACAGGAAAGCAGAGATAGATTCTGGGTTTATTTGTTCAATGTAGCATTACTTCACTTAACTGTATGAAACTGGATTTGAGCAAAACTTTCAAAATGTTTTATTCTGATAATGATTTAATGCTGATGACTTCTGTTAGCTAAACTGGACTGCATAACAGATCTGAGGATATGTGAACTCGAAGTATTATTTTATGATTTCAAGAAATTTAATTTTAAAATGTAAAAATAAGCTGAATATTTTATAGCAAACCACGTTGAAAGCAGTTGTCTTGATTCTTGAGATTTGCCTCAAGAAGCAGGTTTGGATTCATTGGTAAGTGAGCACACAAGACCCTAAATCACAGGCACTTCAATGAAAAGCCGTTGCCATCCATGATTTACACTACAGATGTATTTGCAAATTGTGCATAGAATCTCATAAAACAGATTGAACAAAGTCTACAGAGATTACCAAGCTCCACTGGAAGACAAAGTTATGCAACATTTAAAACCTGCTTTTCCTTTGGATCTGAAAATACTGGCATGTCTTTGATTACAGTTCAGGGAACTTTTTGAACATATGTTCCAGAAAACAGCAGGGAGACAGAATACCTACATTCTTATTTGTGCGATTCTCTCTATTTGGTGGTTTGTAAAGTGCTCCAATCCTAATGAAAATGTGCGGAGCCACCTTTACGACTGAAAAAGCTGGATATTAAACCATGATGTGCAGTGATAATTTGGCTTCAGAACCAGTAAAGTGATTTATGACTCAAAGGGGGGTTTTCACAACATGCAGAGCGAAAGCTTGTTGGCATGAAAATGAAGGCCACTGCTTCTGGATAGCCTGTGGATTAATAAATTCACTAACACTAAATAAGGTCACTTTACATATCTACAAATCCATGCTTGGAAAGAATTCTTTATAACGTGGCGGCAGACATATAGCAAACAGGTTTTATTTAAAAAAAAATTTTTCAAACCCAAATCCAGCTAAACTGACATTAAGTACTGGGGTGAAATATTAAGCTTACGCTCAAAGCGAAATCATATAACTTAGATAACAAGAAAAATTTAGACACCCAAATATTTATTTATTAGTTAAAATGAGTCTCGACAGACTGCTGTGCTGGGGCAGTCGCTGCGGTGAAAAATGAATTGCAATATTTTATGGGAGATAGAAATGGGAGAGAACTGGCAGAGTAGCATGATTTACAGCGTTTGAAAATGGCTGCCCTTTTGGAAGGAGGGTGGCTGTGAGATTTATCATTTCCATGAACTTTTTACAAGAGTCTTCCCCTTTCCAGAAACAACAACACAGGTATTTAACCTGTTCCACGTCAACTCCTCATGGAAAAATGACATCGTTCATCAGGGAGTAAGTGCACATTTGTTTACTTTCAAATTTTCCTAAATGACCAAACAATCTCTACTTGTTGTTTTTTTTTTCATTCTCAAATCGAGGGTAGCTGCATTCCAAAACCTGACGGATGAGATAAGTTCACGCAAAGGTTAAGCGTGCGCCCAGTGAAGGGTTTCAGAGTTATGCATCAGGAAAAATTCTAGGTCTGATAAAGCTACTTCAAAAAGTGCTTTCAAATGGCACAAACATGAAAAGTTATTGGTGCTTAATATTAACAAAAGATACTTTACATATTATTTGTTTAGCAGATGCTGTTATGCAGAGTGACGTACAATTGAGAAAGCAGAATCAGATAGCCTCCGGAGCAACTGAGCTTAAGGGCCTCGCTGAAGAGTCCAACACTCGGCTGACCGTGCCACTTGAACCAGTGCCTTTCTGATTGCAGGTACAGGGCCCTAACCGCCAGAGCCACACACCATAGCCCTTAAATATTTAAGATCAGGTATTTAGAAACTAAGTGGAATGTTATAATAGGCCTGGGTTGTGCTGACACCTCATCCAGTTTCCTCTGTTTTATGCTTTATGCCTCCCAGGGTAGGTCAGCTGGAGAAACAAATATCCAAAATAGAAGGACAGATGAATAATTCCAAACATCACCAATAGCAACATCAATCCATCTTCCATAACTACTTATGCAGTCCGTAGTCACAATGTGCCTGAAGATTATTCTATGTATGTATGTATTTATGTATGTATATATTATGTATATATGTGTGCACATGCATACTGGTGTATGTATTGCTGATTTACTCAAAATATTTGGTAACACTTTACATTAAGTGTACCTTCATAATGCATTCATTACGCATTCATATATCATTAAGTGCACCTCATTCATAGAACATTCATAAGCAGCATGCAAGTACACCTTAACATTCTAACATCCATTAATAGATTTAATACACATTAATAGCAAACATTACATGATTATACAATTATAATGTTTGTTATTATTGTATAACATTTGTTATTAACGTATATTACAGCTGTTAAGGGATGTTAGGATGTTAAGGTATACATACATGATGTTTGTGAATGTTTTATGAATACTTAATGAATACATTATGAAAGTACACTGAACGTTTTATGAATGCAATATAAAAGCACTATGAAGGTGCAGTTAATTACCAAACATTTTATTATTGTACGTTGGATGCATCATTGATTGACAGATGTGTGAATGATGAGTGGAGGCTTTTTCTAGTTTTATATTTTAATTTATCTTTACTTCATCCCAAATGACATGGTGGCCATTCAGAAAGGACATTTCACGGTAGCCATGTGGGACATGAGTCTTTAATTGGGGGCTAATGGCAAACTATTTATGACTTAAGCCAATGAATACATATTTATCTGGGGGGGCGCTAAACGGCATTTTAGAGGGGCTAAAATCCTATGCACATGCATCCTTATGTGGAGAAATGACAATGAAGAACCTACGGACAAATACATGTTTTTGATTGTGCAAAGAAATTCTTGCCAACACAGTTAGGACCTTCGAACTAAACACACAGTGACCTGGTTGCAGAAATCGAGGACCATACCTTGGAGGTAAGAGGCCACAGTCCTGCTGCTTGCTAAGTAAATACACACAGATGCACTTCAAAGCAAACTGTTTCTCTCCAGTTAGGCAGCAAAGAGAGACACTTTAGATTCCATCCTGCCATTGATATTAGATGATGTTGATGCAATCACCTTGCAAGGTTTACAAAATGTTTCCGTAAGGAGGCTGTGGCCCGAAATTTTATTTCCAGAATATGAAGAGCTGGAAAATATGAAGCCAAAGTATCAAGAGAATCTATGAACTGTCCCATTACGTGAAATTCAGCACATACTTGTTTGAAAACTTTATTCAACACTGAAGATTTGTAAGGGGGTGATGTTGAGTTATTGTGAATATTAGCAACAGCTAAAGAGAAATCTGAAACTCGGTAGTTTCTTGAAGCACTTTTTCCCCAGTCAGAATCTCAGACAGAAGAAAGTAAGGACTTCAGGTTTGTCAGGAATGTCCTTTTTGTTATTCTTAAAATGAAGTCAGGGTTGGTCCTGTGCTTTGGATCAGTGTCGTGATAAAAAGCGAGTTTTAACCACAGATTTAAGTAAAAGGCATTCGCTCCGTTATACCTGCTCACGCTTTCCTGTCGTGTCTAAGTAGAAACATCTCTATAGTATGAAAACCGTACAGCATACTAGCATCAGTACACATGACTGTTGACCTTTTGCCACATGTTTTGATCTCTCAGGTGCTGCCTTCTTGTAAAATCCACATGGACTTTGACTGAACTCATTTTTACTAATGCATTTTTCTGCCATGTAAGGTTTACCCAGAAAATCTAGGAATCACAGAGGGGTGTAAAATGCTGTACTGTCACCTTAGTGATCTAGCATTACCCAATTTATCAGTTCTTACCTTTTGAGTAAGGAAAAATGAGCAACAAGCATGCTGTCTTTAATAGCCATTTGACTTCTTTTCAAACAACATTGCTCGCCTTGTCTGCTCTCTGTTGGCTTCGACGTATCGCATTACCGAGGCAGAGAAGAAGGTCACCTGTGACAGTCTGTTAACACATGCAGTCGACCATCTTTTTAATTCATTTACCGAAGAACATATAAAGAGCTCACGCGTGTCTCAGGGCTTGTCCGGGTCGCCAACGGCAGCATGCTGTAATTAAAGTTTACTTCAATTGCTGTATGTTTTTGGTAGTTAAAGGGTCAAGGCTGATGAAGACCTAAGGTTGTACGACAGTAACAGTAAATGTAAAAGCCTTGAAAGCTATGCTGGTGTTTCTCCAATTAATGATTTTTAAATGGGTTGCACCAGCATAATCAATGGCCGCTAGCCCAGCAGTGAATTAAGATTACAAGTGCTACAGCACGCAAGGTTGCCGTTACAGATCCAATAACCAAATGGTACAGGGTGTTCAGCTCTTTTTCAATTGCACTGAGTAGGATGATTACTGAAGTCAAAGACTGGAAAGAGTATAAGGTCAGCATTTTAGCGCTAAAACCTTACTTTCTACTTTGGATGTACATAGTGGTATAGTAGTAGCTGTTCTATACTACACATGTAACATGGAACATTAATGACGACAAGGTTAAAGCCTTGATTTAATTCTGCCGATGTGATCATGAGAGGCTTATCTGTTAATTTTCAGTTTTGAGTGATATTGCTTTGTGGTACTGAGCTGTAATCCAGAGCAGCACATATCATCAACAGATTTACTGCCACGGGTCTGGGCGTTCTTTTTTTTTTTGGCATGGGTATTTATACGTCTCATCTGCCAAAGACCTAGAAGAAATATTGACATAGGGCACCTTGATTATCTAGCATTAAATAAAAGATTGTAGATCAAACATGTAATAAAGATTCATGATGAAAGTAAATAGATTTTTAAGGTAAGGGTAACCACAGCTGATGAGATGGTGGTATCCATCCATCCATTTTTCTGTAACTGTCCTATTCAGAGTCACAGGGGATCTGGAGCCTATGGGCACAAGGCAAGGAACAACCCAAGTTGAGGTGCCAACCCATCGCAGGGCACACTCACACTCACACACCATTCATTCACACAAGCACACCTATGGGCAATTTGGTAACTTCAATCAGCCTCAGTATGTGTTTGGACTTTGGGGGGAAAGCGAAGTACCCAAGATGACATGGGGAGAACATGCAAACTCCACACAGAGATACTCGAACCCAGGTTCCAAAGTTGTGCGGTGACAGTGCTAACCACAGCGCCACCATGTGGCCCCCATGGTGGTATCCTGCTCTTTGAAAAACAAACTGGTCATCATTGTTCTTCATATCAACATGATTTTATATGTATTTTTTGTAAAGAATATTGGGCTTTGCATATTATTGGGCCTAATGTCCTATTTTTATAGTAATGTGAAATAAGTAAATTATATTTTAATGATAGATAGATAGATAGATAGATAGATAGCAAAATTTCAGTGCAGCACCTTCAGTTTCATTGTTTACCAAAGTTAGATGGCTGTCGAATTATTCCACTTTCGTAAACTTTTAAACACAGAAAACCACTCCCAAGAATGACCGGGATACAACCATTTATGCCTTAAATCTACCGTAAACTCTTCTTCACCAGCTTATATCTTAGAAGCTTCTTCATGGCGAGAAATATAAAAACATGATGTTTGGAAGTATAGTTAGTATACTTAAATGTAACCGGGTGGGAATACAGGGAGAAACATTGTCCCTTTAAGAGAGTGGCGCTTTGGAGTGAGGTCATCACTCTGCGTAAGGAAGGAAGGAAGTGTGCTCGGGTGTGGTGGACACGCGGTTGCTGGAAAAGAGGGATCCTCATTCTGTTTGACCCATTAGTGGGGTATTTGGGGCAATCCTTGGGGTTTATAGTAACCGAGGAGGAGTGGGTTTAATATTTGTGGGTTTAGAAGCATTTGACTTCGGAGGAAGGCAGATGAGGGAGGATTGAGCGTGGCCGCTGTGGTCTGGCCTGGTGAGCTCAGCGGGTGGTAGTTGCTGGATGAAGAGATGTTGGGAGGAAGCCACGTGTGGAGGAACGACTGATAAAAGGGTGACTGCCGCTACTGTAATTGTACTGGGGATCTTTTTCCTGTTACAGACGCTCCTCTACTTACGAACGTTCAACTTATGAACTTTCAGACATATGAACGAAGAGGAATTGTGTTCACTGGGCTCCCGTTTCCTGTCCACAACATCATTTTTTTTCTGCGTTCAGGTTCCGCCTAGTACGACTTCTGGCCGCTACTCCCCCCGTGCAGCAGCGTAGCGTGCGTACTCCCAGCATCCGTGTTCTTTGTACTTGCGTATACCCTTCAAATGATAGTGAGTAACGACTTACGAACATTTCAAGTTGCGAACGGCCGTTCGGAACGTATTTCGTTGGTTGGTAGAAGAACTTCTGTATTTCTTTTTCTTTTATTGTTATTTTCTCCTTTTGAACTAAAATAAGGGGTTTATAAAACTTCTGATTTTCCTGATTTAAGGGTTTTCTTAAATTTGGATTTTTGACGGATTTTTTTTCTTGTCATTATGTAATAAATGGGAAGGTTAATTGTCCCATTTGATTGGAGATCCTGCATTGAATAAAAGATCCCACATAAAAAAGATGCTTGTTGTTTCGTGGATACCTTACCCGGCAACATAAATATTTTAGATACAGAAATATTTTAGCTAGCTTCATAAAGCCAGGACTTCATGCTTCCAAGTCCCCTCCCAAGTCCCTAGGTACTTAAAGAAGCAGAAGCAAACAGTAAATTGAGTTTCCTTCTTCAAGTAGACTTTAGTTGAAGGTTACTAGTGGGCTATCCTCAAGAGAAGCAGAAACGTAGGTGAGACTCAGGTCTGGTCAACTAAGCAATTTTCTGAAGTTGGGAACTAAGGATCAAACATTGTTTGCAGCAGGTATTCAGCAGGAGGGCTGAGCTGGAGGTAACATAGCAAAGGTTGCAAAGACAGGGTTAGTCAAAATGAGTAAGCAGTGGAACAAAGCCCACACACAGACACCAGCACAGAATGACTGTCAGAACTTTTTAAAGATGAAAAGGAGAGCAAAATGTCAACCAGCTTTATGGTCTGACATCTTCACAAAATGAAGACACGCCCTGAGGGGAGAGAATGAGAAAATTTTGCACTGCCCTCTGGTGGCCAGGAGGAACTCTGATATTATTTATTATCACCAAGGATGAATTAGCTAGCTAAGTGACATATGTCCTAAAAATATGGAAATTTTCCCAGGAATAACATCATCATCCCAAATGCATTTTGTCGTATTATGTATATATTTAAATCAAGTCATGTAAATTAAAGGTAAACACTGAACAGACCACTGTTTGTGGTTTACATGGAGAAGAAAGTCTATGGGAATTTTGTTGCTGAAAAGAGATCAGTGACAAAACTAAGTGAAGAAGACAGATTAATGTAAAGTGATTTGAAGAAGTTATTGGTTTAGGTAACAGAAGCCAAAGCGAAGGAACCTGGGGAGTTCTTCTTGCCGGAGATGTGAAACATCATCAGCTGTCGTCGTCTCCAAAGAGAGTTCACATTAGGCCAAACTTTATTTAGAAAAGGAAAATTTAATTATGGACATTCAACAGACAGGTTTATTTCCCTAAGGCATGCGCTGAGAGATAATATTCAGATTTCATTGTTTTAATGGGAGAAATGTCAGCAGATGATCCTACAGTACATTTGAACCTTCTGGCCCGTCTCGCCTCTCTCGCGGCTCTAGCTATCAGATTGTATTAAGGGATTATGACATCCGGAATGTGCTCCTTAAGGTTTTGCAATTTTACATGCAATCATTGTACCTGTGCCTGTTTAAACTCATACAGGCAACTGCAAAATGTTTTGCTGTACATTTTAAAATGATTATTCACTAAATAGATTTGAGTCCAACATGTCTTACTGTATCAATGTTATGACTTTATGGAAATTAAGGGGATGTTAACTCCAAGTTTGCTCAGGGTATCCAGGGTATTTGTACATACTATCCAGCAAAATGTATATACATTTCAACAAAAATATTCTGCCTCACACTGAAAGGCAGCAACGCTGCAGGATCTGTCATGGTCACGGATAGTTTTGGATTTCCTAAGTTTCCTAAGGATGTAACTCAAGAAACAGAATCAAGCAAATCAATATGTCACAGAATGTTTTACAACTGCCATGAAATGCCATTGTTATAAATTACAGTAGAAATGTAATTTTGACATATACAGAATGTGAAACGGCCGCCTTTGGTCACTGTCCAATGAGGCCTTCCCTTCTGCGATGAGATTTTTGACAACAGTAGGATGATATTTAGATTAATTTTGGTATCAGTGAAAATGGCAGTTTTAACCTTGATCAGATATTTCAACTAAATATCTCACCCTGAAAGCTAGACATGGGAGATATTCAAAGGTTTTAATAAGTATTAACATGAAATTTAGACAATTAAGACAATACTATTTATATTTGGACATATTCTAAAAAGATGGACAGAATATACATAGACGTTTTCATTTGCTAGTTCGTTTTTTCTTGTGATTGTAAAGAAAGACCAGGTAACTAATTTCTCTTAGTTCAGGAAAAGACATTTCCAGTATGAACAGAATCACCTCAGCCAGAATGCGTTCCACTACATCTATTCTAAAACCAAGATACTAATTTCTCTGCAGGGACGTGGACACGGTACAGAACCAGAGAGAAGAAAATATTAACAGGGAGCACTAGATAGCTTCCTTACAGACATATTAAATGACAAAAGCCGTGATACGGCCAAGCAGGCTACAAAGATTTATTTCTGAATCCAAGGAGATCACATAACTGTCCAGGGAACTCTAAAGTTCTTTAACTCCTGACATCAGCAGTCACATGCCATGTAAAACCACTAGATCCCATTTTCCATATGTACGTCTGAAAAGACAGCAAATGCCTTTCAAAGTAGAACCGGCAGCACTTTTCTCTCTGAATTTTTGTCAATGTTTTCCAGCACAAAGTGCTACATGCCGTGCGATAAAATTAGCTTGCCATGGGTTTATTTAAAACGACCCCAAAAAGCCCTTGATTGCAACTAAATATCTTCATGTCTCAGAGTCATATGGTCTACTATTAGCAGAAGGCTCAGGCAGCTTTTTGCCCCCTCAATATCTGTGGGGCAACAGTGTCTCTTGACACTGGGCAATGCCCTTCAGTGTGTGTCACTTGGAATACTCTGCAAACTGTGATCTCAGAGTCCCCCCTTTTTTTTTTAAATTTGTGCGCAGATCTTGCATGGGGAGACAAGGTTCGACTGAAGCTTTTGTGAGAGGGGACGGGGACGGGGGGACACAACAGCGACCATATGTTCAATGTGACCCTCATTATTCTCAATTAGGGCAGCCATCCATGCGATGGTCTTGCTGATAACAGCCCGTAGCACCTTCGGTGGAATGGCGCGAGGCTTCTCCAGTGGGAAGGCGACCGTGGGTTCTGGAACCTTTTCAGGATGATCAGGGTAAAGCCTCATCTGCGGGGCGTCTGGATGGATGACTTGATTGAGAATAATGGGGTCACATTGAGCATATGATGTAAAGGACTAACCTTATGCCTGCAAGTTAATGATATTATGAATTTGGCAGAGCAATCCTTCTTTTCCATGGTATTACAAAAACAATCATTTGCAGAGATGTTGTATTAGCTAATCTTTCTAATTTCTTCTTTACACTGCATTCATGAGAGAAAAATGGAATGCCAAGTATAATAATAATAATAATAATAATAATAATAGGGGTTATAACTGATTAACAAAATCAGTAAGACTTCCTCAATGCATTTTCAGTTCTTTTTAAAGGGATTTAGCAAAAATATTTGTAAATGTTACACATGCTTGTTGATTAAAGGGGTTTACAAAAATGACCTATTAGCATGTATTGCTTCTTAAGCTTGCACCTCCTGTTGTATCAGACAAGGCCAAACGCAAGCACCAGAACATTTTAATGTCTTTCCATTATGTTAAATCTCTTTTAGTTGTTTTGCAGGCTTTATTTCACATGCATAATCAATGCACAAACACGTCTTTACTTTTCCTGTTTTTTTTCAGTAAGTTCTACTGTATACAACATTTGAGAATGGAGATGGCAAATACAAGGAACTGGGACCTCAAATAATAATTAACCCACACTAACAGCTCTAAATAAGTACAAGTTAATTTATCAACAACAAGCACTACAGAAACCCAATCTAAAAGAGTATCCTTGTGTTTATATTAATGATAACTAAAGCATTTATTTCAGTGAAATCCAGGACATCCTATTTACCAGTTTTCAGGGGTTTTGGAAGCAAGGTACAGTCTTTTTAGTGGCTTTTTTTTTTAATGGGAAGGAAATATGTTTTTTTTTTAATTGACCAAGTAATCACTTGATTAAAATTAATATTTTATCGCAACATGCACGAGGCATATTACACAACTATTTATTCATTGTTGTGAATACGTGTCTGTTGATTTGCCTAAATTTGGGCAAGGTTTGGTAAGGATATCATTTTGTTGCTGGAAACTGACAAACTTTATTCTTCAACAAATAGGAAAAAAGTATCCTCACAATCTTAGTGTCGGAATCTGACAGAAATCTGCAAAATATGAAACGACTACATGGTATGACAATTTAATTGATATTGTGGTTTAATCACCTGGAAAAACATAACATTTTGGAAAAAAGACAGGAGGAACGGAAAGTTCCGGCTCACACCAGAGGGAAAAGGATTAAACAATATGTGCACTGTCAAGAGCTGCTGTCTCTTTAAGATGGCGGAGGAAAAAAAAAGTCACAACAAAAAAAAAATAAAAAGAGAGGGTCCTTGAACACCTGGGTGACCTTAAAGGTACGCATGCACCGAATGGCATTCATAGCCAATTGCATATCACTAGAATTATAAAAGTATATCCTGACTGACACGCATGCAGTATCTTATAATAATAACCACGTTCTTTTGTACATTTTAAGAGAACAAGGCCATACAAGTTTGAAATTGATGAGCATGCTACTACAAGTTCATGGCTGTGACCTACAGGGCATTTGATCCCTTGACACCAAGTTTATTTTTCCAAAGCCAAAGCTTGATATTCCAGCACTTAATTTAAGAGCGCAGTTAAATCACAGAAGCCATAATATGTCAAGCGATCCCACTGGTAGGGAAAAGGGGGTGGGGGGGGGGGCAGAGAACAGTAAGTAATGAAAAAGCTATGATTGCTTTTCTGTCCCTCCAAATGACAGTTATCACCTCGATGACCTGCTCCGGGCAGGCCCATCTAGAAATGACACGCTAAGACATAACGTCATCTAACAGGGTAGTTACTAAAATCAATACAAAACCCATTTCAAAGATACTCTGTGTGTGTGAGAGAGAGGGGCCCGCTGTAATGTTCATTTATTGAATCGGCCTGAGGAGGGAAAGAAAAAAATAATAAAAATAAACTTTTCTGATATACACATATCCTACCAAGCACAGGATTTGAAAGATAAGCAGTAATTGTACTCTCCGACTAATGCTTCGCTATACTCCGCGACTCACCATTGATTACAAGTGTGCAATTACAGTTTTTATACTTTTCAATAGTATTAACCAAACAATACTTTAGCTACAAAGGCATAGTGTTTATAACAGTCTTCCACTGCACTCTCTTTCAATTCTGACCTATCGGTGGATCGATATCATCATCATCGATGGCTTTAACAAGTGTATGTACACTTACTAAGCTTGTCTCGAAGACCATGCAAGTATACTCATATATTATTCCTTTCTGATTTATGGTCGATACACAATCAAGGAAAAAAAAAGTTTGATCTACTGAGCAGAAAGACACTGAGGAGTATAAAATAAGACAAATGGTCTGGAAAGGCATCCATCAGACAGGGGATGTCACCTCATCTGATGAAATGCTTTGATGTTGAGGGGTGAAATTTATAGACAGCAACATGCGAATGTACTCACTTGGAGAGAGGTCAATATCTACTAACAGAGGTACATTTACGACATGAGAGTTGGGAGGATTCAAGTACCCCTAACATTTACCGTTAAACAAGTTTAGGGCGTCCTCTCACTCCAGCTATAACACGCGCATTTCAATAAAAAAGTGATGCTTACTGAACATAAATGAATCACTATTGCTAGCTAAAGCTGTGACCCACAGGTACATTTTCTTGCAGTTTGATTGTATATGACACATGTGTTGATAGGGGGACTGTAAAAAAAATGGAAGTATGGGGCGATTATTATGCACAATTATAATAGTATACTTCATGCTCAAGTCTAGACCATCACTCTCTGGCATCAGGAAGAACGTTAAGCATTAAAAACAGGCGTCATAAAATTTGACTAATTGTAAACCACCAATCCTTTCATCTCGTACATAAAAGGGTTCTGCAAAGGGCTTTCCTTTGAAAATTAATATCAAGAGATACTGTGGTGAATTCGTAAACATTAATGGTTTGTATACAAATCGGGCCACAAAAAATATACAATGAATGGGCGCTATTTCTTCACATAATGTTAACGGCGATATTCAGGCTTATCTACACTATGCAGCATGATAATTGTAAATGACGTACAAGGCAAGAGAATTTGTTACACCTAAGATTTTGCTGTAACTGTGATCAACGTAAATATAAAAACACAAACAAAGACTGTGTACTGTTACATTTTCCCTCGAAGCCCTTGGTGGCAACAAAGACGGAACGGTAATTCAAAGTAATCAAAAGAGTGCATTGCAAAATAAATTTTGAAGCGACGCGCAGTTCAGGCAGAAAGGCAGTCAGTGGATTTAATGCATTTTGATGTATATTTAAGGCTTCGACACTGGGCCACAGATGTACAAGTGATGTGTTTTTATATTGCAAAAGATATGGCTTGTGATAACCTATTATAGGAGATCATCGACTTCAACTTCCTAACCTGGGAAAGGAAAAATTCCATCACACGCCGACTCCGAAGATGTAATATAGGAACAAATTATGGCTGGAATTGAAAAGTCACAGGCTTATTTCATCTTAATAAATCCCTGACAAAAGGCTAAGTATGGAAGTGGGGGTTCCTCCCAAAATGCTTTTACTACATTATCATCTCTGACATCAAGCATGGTTTGGCTTGAATTGGTTTTACTTCTTCCTTTAGTAATGTATGTGTATATATATAGATAGATAGACAAACAAAGAAAAAGTTAGGAACCTCTGAAAAAGGTGATAAACTGAAAAACATAAGCAAAGTGGATGAACTGTCACGAGTTTCCCACAAGTACATCCTGGAGGCGGAGGAGGACCCGCAAGCCTAAAGGAAGATCACTGAAATTCTCTACACATCTTGCCCCGTGGCCTTTGTTCATGTCGCTACACGGAAAGTTAAAGTATCAAAGTATTTGCATTTTCTTAAAAAGAAGGCATTTTTGGGGTCGTAAGCTAATTCAGCTAATCCTTTTACTACAGATCTTATTCGGTGCGTGCTGTCATTTAATGTTTTGCACTCAGTACACTTTGTTTCATGTTGAGCTATGGAATTCTTTTAATTTTTTTATAGTAATCAAATTTTTCCCCTTTACTGTAATTGATATGTGGATGAAGAAGAAAAAAAAGCTCTATAAGACATTCCAGGGCACCAGTCACATCGTTGTCTTCCACTTATGCTGGTGAGGATGGAAAGCATTTTGATATGTCATTATATATGAAAACAAACAGATTAATTAATTAATTAATTGTGATAAACTTATGAGACCATCTGTTATGGAGAAGGTGACTAACTAAAGTCATTACTGGGCCGATACTACTGACACTCCCTATGACAAATGTATTATCTTGGTGGCGAAATATGGTTCTGATTGCAGGCGACCATATTTTTACTAGCACATAATGAAAGAAACGGAAACTGTTTTATAATTCGGATTACTTGAAGTTGAAAGCTTGTACACTGGCCCCAAGGCATTTTATACTGATCTATTTTGATATGATGGCCCTATTCAGCAGAGTTAAAAATTACAATTATTATGCAGAATGATTCTAACTCATGGTCTTTAAATTATAGTTGGAAACGCTCCGCGGCTGTGCTATGTACATAATTTTGAAGATGCATGGTAGAATTGATGTTATGTCACGTTCTCGGGCGTTGAATTGCTCATTGAACTTGCCAGAGATAGTCTGGAACACTGACCCCTTGACCTGGCTGTAATCCCACAAGGTATCCACGCAAGAAAAGGCGGTATAAACAAATCCTGTCATAGCTCTTCGGTAAGAAGGTAAAGAACTGATCAATTTCTATCTAAAAAAAAACATCATGCATCTCAAACAAAGTTCAAGACATTCTTTTAAATATATGCACTTCGAAACACGCTGACTTGAAGACCACGGGGTAACATCCATGGCTCTTAAGGAACCTTCAGATAACTATATGAAACGTGACAATTTTTACAAACTCATTCTCGGGCACACCTTAGCCACAGCATGTGACAGAGCTGTCGTTTTTACCTCCTGCCTCTATTCAGTCTATAGGCAGGTGGATGGGGGTGTGTGTGGGGGGGGGGTTCTCTCAGGCATTTTCTATACACGGGGGCGATCACTGCAAAGCCAAATTAAATATAACTAGTTGCTCCGGCAGAGCATGAGCATAAATGGAAACGTGAATCTAAATAAACGAGAGACTTGCAGGCTCCCTGGTTGCGAGCGAAGGCCTCTCTCATCGCCATGTTAACGCCATGGACTGGGAGGTTCACAGGAGGTCAAGGCAATCAGTCACAGCAAGGCCTGAGGGTCGCCATATACTCCTGCCTTTATGGGGGAATAAAGAAAGTGGAGTGCTGAAGCGTGCCTGATTAGGTACTCTAATACGCTATTTGTGACTAATTTCGAAGCTGCTAAGTCACAGGTGATGGTCCTGACCTATAAATCACTGCATCCAGCAGCCCCCGTTTGCGGCCAGCTCTAGACCCTGGGCTGCCGGTGAATATGCAGCAGCTATTTAGGTGACAGGCAGGATGTAAAAGTAATGGATTGAGTACAAAGCCACTCAAGTCTGGCTGACGAGTGAACCTGTTTGTATCCGGGGCCCGTTTGTTTTCCTTAATAATTACTGTGTGCCTGCATCGTTAAGATTGTAATTTTTCCTCGGGTATTTCTCAGAATTGGCACATTTTGCCGTCTTAGATGAGAACATTGCCTCTGTTTAAAAGTGGTTTAATGTTTTACGAAATGCATAAAATTTCAGCGCCTAGTCAATGGTCAACTAGCGTTTCTGGGTGGCTGGGTGAAATATTTGGGTTAAATGGATAGGGGGCATGATTTTTCACAAGCATGTGTATTTGTGTGTGTGTGTGCGCGCGCTAATTAAAGGGAATATGATGCATATAATTATATATATATATGAATTATATATTATATATATATATATAAAGGACTGTATATGATTTTCCGAGCTGGTTTTTTAATTTATACAAGGAAAAAAAATATTTGCAAGGAATGGTAAAATTAAAAGACTAATTATTACTTCAGTTATATCCCTTTGCTTAACAAAAAAAGCACTTTAGACAATAAATGCTTGTTACACCTTAGCATATTTAGACAGTCGATAGCAATGGGCAATTTTATTCCTGTTTAAATGTGTCAAGAGTTCCCTGTTTCAACTACTTTCCTATTATCCTCCTGAACGCTGTTTTTCTTGACCCTCAGTTGAGTTTTGACAGGCGGGGAGCGCAAGGTTGCCTGGTTAATGCAGACGATGTGCAGGCTCACGCTGGGGGGGGCCATCTGGGAGCAGAGCCCGTGCCGTTAACACCGAGTGCTGGAGGAGGGTACTGTCAGGCTGGAGGACACGCGGCCGGCTCAGAGGTCGCCTGCGCAGACACCGGGTGTCACCGGGGATCCG
>JAODLD010000144.1:4492347-4515007 GCA_026781065.1 Mormyrops boulengeri
CCCGCCCCCCCCCCGCCCGCCCCCCCCCCGCCCCCCCCCCCGCCCCCCCCCCCCCCCCCCCCCCCCCCCCCCCCCCCCGGGCCCCCCCCCCGCCCCGGCCCCCCCCCCACAGAGGAACTGATAATGTAACTTCGGTCACAGAGAGGTGGGAGACTAGACTGTGACCAGATCTGTTTTATTTTTTTTGCCTTTGCTGGTACTGTTATATCCAGTATGCTACCAAGTTCTAAATCGATAACTGAAGGTATAAATAATTGATGGGTTAAGGATGCTTCTGAAGGGTTCTGCGCCATCCCTTCTGAGGCCACATTACCGAGACAAAATTAGTGCATATGGCAAATTAAGAGATTTGCTCAGCCTTTTCCTGGACCCTTTTTACAGTGAGTGCCCACAGATCATTTATTGCATCCCTGGGAAAATTGGCGAGTGGAGCTCATAAGCAAGCCGGTTTCACACAGTTAAACAGCCGCGGTTAAAGAATAGTCAAAATAATAGTATGCAGGCCCGCAGTCTGGTCAATGAGTGTAAAATGCTTTTCCCTGCAGCCAAATTCCTCACCCTCTGTAGATCTTTTGAAATCATACACAGTCTTTTCCCGTATGGTAATGACATGCAAAGTGTTGTGCAAATGCTGCATGCGGCCATCCTCCTCCGAGGAGGAGGACTACGAGAATGCGGGCCGCGTCACGTAGCACAAACAGGTCCCGTCTGAGCCCAAATTAAAAGAATTCGAGATCATAAACCAGGAGCTTGCTAATAATTACACGTCCTCATATACCCAGACTAGCAGCAAGCAGCCACCATTCAATGTCATTTTTTCCCTTCAGTGACAAATATGTAAAGGTCAAAATTCCAACTCAACGGGAATGAAAAGCAGTCAGTGGTGCTAAATGATCTGTATCTTGGAGAAATCCACTTGCTCCTGCTCCTCCTAAAGACTATACTGCCATCTGCAGCCTTGGGTATGATATATGTGGAATAAACGACAGTTACAGGATAAGGATGGAGATATGTTTGAGTACAATATAAAATACCGACAGTATCAGACAATGCCTGTTCAGCACAGCTTTATGTTAATCAGCTTCACTCATGTCAAACCCGTGTGTTTTTCTGTGCGAACCAGCGGTTATATTTATCCATTACAGTTGCATTCCTCCAGTAAGCTTTAGTAGCTTAAAAATTACATTTTATGCTCAGTGGCTGAAGGTACGCTGTGTTACAGGGTCGTTACCGTAAAACAAAGACAAAGTGTTCAGTAAAATTGACACTAGTATTTTATAAAAATGTAGGTTTAAATATGACTAAAATGTCTGTACACAGGTTTCGTTAACAACTCAGTCAACAGTTGATTTTGTAGTATATTATATATTGTGTTTCAGCAGTACATTAAATGTGTATGATGAGGCCACACAACGACAACGAGACAAAATAGTTGATAAAGTTAATTCGCTTTGTTTATAATCGTCGCGATTGTCACTTGCACGACAAGATCAATAATATCGCTAAATCTTGTTTACTGTCTTTATGTAATAGCGTAATAAAACATTAGAAAATTAGTGTGTGGTCGAAGTTCGGTGTGGTTAAAGAAGTATTGAATTAAAAATGCTTTATGCAAACCAAGTTGCCAGTTTTTGCTGCAAGACAGCTATAGATGTCTGTCTTTGGCAGGTAAAAAAAAACACACACACACACACACACAACACTGGTGCATTGATGTCAGGCTTATTAGAGAAACGTGAGAGCGACTGCAAATAATGACACCATCCCATGGATGTCACAAGTAATAGGGGATTCAATTCAAAGAATTCTATTAAACAATATCTGTTGCCTAACAATGAAAGATTATTATTGGGAGTTCTGGGAAGCAATGAACTTTCAGCTGACATTTGTACTCATGTGGTAAGGCTTCAAGCAAGAATGTAATTAAAGCACTCACCCCGAGAAAAAAGGTGATACTCTCTGTCATATTTTGACAAGGCCCCGAGCAGCAAGTTAAGCCAAACAGTTACATGCTTGGTGGCAGCTGGGAAAAGACAGACCTAATGTTCGATTGCATGATAATGTAAAGGATCCCGAAGCTGCGGGTGACAGCCATTCAGACGTATGTATCTTACATTACCTTACCTCATGGCTAGCCGCATGTGATTTATATAAATATGTATAAATGTGCAGCTCCATAAACCGAATATGGTCTAATTATACAACTGCATTCTTTATGCAAAACTCTAATAAAATGTATACTTTATATGCTGTAACTGTGTTATAAAATGTGAATTTTAAATGTGAATAAAAGATACTCATTTGGTGTATAAAGTATAACTATGCAGCAGTTTTTGTTAAGAAGAAGCTCCAGACTAATAAATATACACACATGTATATGCACAGTTTTAGTGTCCCAGCACCTGGTTTAAATAAATCCATTTTGGTACAGTGTGCCAGGAAGGAACAATGGAGCAGATCTGAGATAAATATGACCACACACGCACTTACAGTACACTCACACATATACCGCATAACCATAATGAGGATGAATAAGATGAGGTAGGTCATGAACACCACACAGCAACATTTTTTTTGTAAGTTCGTCATCTCTCATGGAGTCTGTTCCCATTTCTTTTCCAACCGACAGACTCGTCCCAAATGCCCCGTTAAGATAAAATACGCAACAAGCCCAACAAGAAGAAGTACTTATTGTTTACGATGCCCGCAGTTGCCATGCATAAATCTTAGGTTAAGCAGCATCTAGAAGCTGTCAGAAGCAATAGCTGAAGCCCAGTTTTCAAAGAGCCACAGCCGATTCCTTTCCGATTCATATGGCATTTGTCGTCGGCCCAGTCCCGGCTTACTTCCTCATCACCTTTAACGTCGTAACACATTTTGAGGTGGGGAGACACATTTGTCAGACCTGTTTGACAAGCTTGATGAGGGGATTGTCTCTCCAGCCCTCCGCCCCCCACAAAATATGCCAAAGAACGCCCTCTCTGGTGGTATTACAGCGACAAGTGGTGTTTTCCCCCATGGAACGTAATTGTAATAATCGTGAGAAGAAAATAACAGAATTAGCCCCCCAGCATTACAGGGATTTAAGGCGAATTCTAATATGGTGCACGGGTGGTCTGTGTTTCTAAGCCATTGCTGCGCAGACAAGTTCTTGCAGCTCGTTTTTCAAATGCCATAAAAATGTACGTTAGACTTAGCATCAAATTTAATAAGCTCAGCCTTTTCCAGCCCATTGGCACCCCCGGCATTAAGGCACCGGGCGAGCTATCCTATTTAAGTAGACATGCGGAAAAATCACACCCGTTCATCCTGCCAATTGGTTTGATATGCCTGGTTATTACAAGATATTTATTTGCCACACTGAAATCCCACTGACTATAGACAAAAGGCAAATGCAGAAGCACACTGTAACTGTTAAAATACAGCTCACATCTTGCCCTGGTAACTGTCGGTCCTTGTATTTCCTAATGTAGTAACAACACAGTCGTACAAAGTCAGTGTCACACAACTCAGTAAAATTCTATATTTTATCTCTATCTATCCATCTATCTATCTATCCATCCTTTTTTCTGTAACCAAAGTGCGGGGCAATGTCAAACAAGACAGTGAAACAGTTTATCCTATCTATCTATCTATCTATCTATCTATCTATCCTTTTTTCTATAACCTAAGTGTCGGGGATTGTCAATCAAGACAGTAAAAGTATTTATTTGATTCCTATCTATCCATCCATCCAGTAAATAATTGTTTTTTTCCATCTGTTTTTCTCCCCTAACATAAGTTGGCTCTATGAGTGGGCCTTTATCTTGGCATAATCTGGGACATGGTTGGTTTGCAGGATTTCTCAATCAACTGGTCACATTAAAAGGACTCCTTAATGAAGTGAACTCTTTATGGGGATTATCTTGCCACCTGCCAGGTGCCACCTGCTCGACCACTGTAAAATTGGCACGGGTAGCATCGTCACTATCGGCTTAAAGAAATCTATGGAGGACAACAAGAACGGGGCACTTGAACAGGAGAACCCAGGCGAGTGATGTCACTCTGGCTCACTTCCGGCCAATAACCCGGCCTCTTATGACGGGCATCCACCTTCATTTTTGCCAGTCCTGCACTCCAAGACCTTGAAAATGTTTCGATTTGGTCCCCCAGCTGTTTCATGATGGCTAATGAATGACATTGACTCATTTGTACGTCGCTTTGGATAGACGCGTCTGATAGATAAAAACAAATGCAGAATGTAAATTTTTATCACTCCAAATTCACCCTTTTTACTTTTTAAATAAAATATTAAATTTAAGCTGAAACTAAATTATTACATCACATATATTAAGCACAAAATAAACTGAGCTGTTCCGGACATCCTGTATGTCAATTAAAATATTTTTTTCTTTTCATTTTGATGCTATTCCAAATGTCTAATGCTAAATAGATGAATGGCTGCATTAATTATTAATATACAACCAGTCACAATAGATATTTTGGATGCTCAGTACAATCACAAACCAGCAGTATGTCTGCATTTTTTAATATGTCAAGAATGACCCTAAACAAATATGATAACCCCTAAACTTAAAAAAAATGATTATATTCACTGAGCCAAGTGACAAGATTTTTTTTTTTTTTTTTTTTTTTTTTTTTTTTTTTTTTTTTTTTTTTTTTTTTGGCATGCCCTGTTTGTCCGTTCATCCGTGGGGTGCCTTTCAGTCGAGGTGCCAAAATATGAACCAAGGACAATCTGGGTAACTCATTCCTGACTGAACTTTCCAGCGCACACACAGGAATTTGAACAATACAGTTAATAATAACAATAATAAACACATAGGTTAAATACATTTTTGAATAAAACTTTATGTAATTCTAATGCTTTGCCAATTAAAAACGACTGAAGCATGGTTGGTTTACTGTATAAGTTTAATTTCTGCAGCACAGTAATGTAAGATTGCTAACTTTCAAGACAGGGCATGATTTCAGCACTCTAGCTGACCACATAATTAGAGAGTAATCACAGTATCTCTTAAAAGTTTATTTGTGTATTAGATATTTTGAAATTATGTTGACAGACAGTGGAATGTGCAATGTTAGAAGCAGGTACACATCAAATTGCAATAAAATACTATAGAAATGGCAAATACTGACCAAAGACCCGTAGATAATTCTCCATAATTTCGTTTTCAAGGTTTGCTTGCGGTAAAATGTTTATGGTAACAATGTTTGGGGTAAAATGTGTTGGAAGCTGCTCTCTGCTTGATATCTTCACCTGATGATATCTGTTGACCCCCATACTTACGTTCCCCTACCCTCCACGAATTTTAATTCACAAAGTAAACAACAGCAGTATTCGTCAATTAATCTGCAGCCTTGATGCAGAGGAAAGTTCAAAGTGAAGTAAATAACAGGAATGCTTTTATCCATGCTTCACACAGCAAATTTGTGACTGTGGTGGAATGATTATTTACTTAATTTTCCCCCTATGACTATCGTTGCCGCACAGAGTTACGACACATGATGAATGTTCATCTGAGAGTCAAGCGGCCCTTGAAAGATTCTCATTTTTAGAATAACACTTCAGTTCATGATGTTTGTTTTTTTTTTGCCCAAAAAAGTTCAAAAGGACACAGAAAACATGAGCAATAAAGGAGCCAACTCTAATCTCCAGAATGCAACATGCAAACCTCTTAAAAGTATCGCGTGTTTTGGATCAGAGACAGAGAGACAATTGTTATGACATACACAACTCAGGGGAGCAATTTCCCATCACAAACCTCTGTGAGGGGAGCTTCAAACAGAGAAGTGCATCAGAAACAAAGGACTCTAAGCATTAATGGGGGACTTTTACATCAAAAAATGGGGTTAAAATAAATAAAGCTTTCTGCATTTGCAAACAAAGTCTTTTCATGGCCAAATCACCTGCAGAAAATACTAAAGCTCGCTAAATTCCCCGTGAATAGAGTTTTCTGTGGCAAACAAGGCACATTTCTGAGAGGTTCAGAGTCAACATCACAGTGGAAACTCCACATCCACACCTGACATGCTGTCCGTGCCCCGACACGTCAGAGATACCAGGAACTGTGACTGCCAGGCATACCCTGCCCGCCACAACCGACACATCCGCTACAGACTTACAGAAAGAGAGCGTGGGACCTGTGGAGCTGCATGGGGGCATCAGTGTACACAAGTGCGTAACAAAACAAGTTTGACAGAAGGACGCACTCTCCCAGCCAATCGTATGGGGCTTGTGAGGCCATGTGTATCCTCGCTGTTGAAGAGACAGGGAGCATGTTCAAGAAGTGGTTCCACACGAATGTATCCTCAGGTTTCAAATTTTTCCGAAAGTACTATTTTAGCACTGACTAAATAAAAAAAGAGTGACATGCATCTACAATGTATGTATGTATCTATGTATGTATCTCTCTGTCTATCTATCACTGTTAAATACTTTGATCTGATTTTAAACTTTCATTGTTATCCACTCTTATCTGGAACTGTACTCATCATTGGAAGCATGCATTTAAAACACCAAGGGCCCTACAGATAAGTTAACTTTCCTGTAACCTTACTTAAAGTTTATGTTATGAAATCCATTGATTAATTTTTTTTCATGCCATTATTCAAATTAACAGGTCAGTTCTCAGCTGTCGATTTATGTTGATATATGTCAAATAACGGAAACATCAGCGGCTGGAGAGACGCCCATCAAAATGAATTTCCAAGAAAGAAATGTCATCAACAACAATTCCTGAACCAAGGGGGGGGGTTTATGAAAAAAAAAACTCATATACAGGAGACTTGCTTCAATTAACATTTGGCAAAAACTCTGCCTTGGCAAACCTTAAAGCCACCAGTGACAAACATGAGCATAAATCACACACAGTGTTTTCCCCCCTCGGGGGTGACCAAGAAACAGGGCTAATCAAACACTGATCTGATCAAGACAGACCCACTTCCAGGCTTGTGTATAAACTTCCCTCTTGTGTACCATTTATTAACGTGTGAAAGAATCCTTTAGGGCACCATCAGCATCCACATAGATGTAGATCTCCACCTCCTGTCCACTTCAGCATTAAATAATGTACATTACTGCATATTACTTTACGTTTCTATTGTCCCTATAAGCCTGCACCAAAAAAAAAATCTCAGTGTATGTGTTCCTGGCCAATAAAATAATTCTAAGCATGAATCGATTAATACTTTTATATCTTAAACTCGATTACACAGGTGTGGCACCTCTCATGAGGCATGAATGATTTAGTTATTGTTATCTATTTAATCCTTTTTGTTATAAATGTTGCTATGGCAAGCCACTAATAATTTATTCATTACCATATTATAAAGACATTAAAATGGCACAGTTAGTTAGTAGTGAAGTGTAACTATTTTAATGAGCAATTTTATAACAAGATTGAATGCTCTCCAAAGCTAATTATTTTCCCTCCGATCTTCAAACTGATACATTCTGGTCGGCAGGGTCGGTGGGGCAGCGGGGCTGGGGGGCTGGAGCCTATCCCAGACAGCACAGAGCACAAGCCAGGGGTACACCCTGGATGCCAGTGTAAACGAATTACATGTCTTATTTTTGTCTTTGGAAATCAAAAACAATGGGAAAGAACAGAGGAAAAAGTCCAAAGCTAATATAAGTCTGTCTTGGGTGATGCTGAATTTTAAATTGGAACCAAGTTATTAAATTATCAGATGTTAAAAACTTTTTCGACGTTACTCACATTAGAGATTTATCAGTAATCAACTGACAGTAGACATGAGATGCGTGCAATACAAATAAAGAGAAGACATTTGCGTCTAATTTGTTTATATATGGGCATATATATCGGAATATATAATGTGTATAAGTATATGTATATTGCATTTGATAGAATTTTATAGCGTGATATTATATTCATCATATTCAAACATAATAAGAAATAAACTTAATTCCATTACATAACAAAGGTACATTTTATGTGAGCATATGTAAGGGTATAATGTTAATAACTGAAAGTAAGAATTCTGCTTCTGCTTTCAGCCCTAGACAGAGTTAGCAGGGACTTAAATCTTATGTAACGCAGGGCTTCTGACACTGAGGCCTCTTATGACTACAGATAGGTAATTTGTTTTGATCTGAGATTATATCTCCTGTGTTTTTAGGAGATGTAAACCTCTTGTGTAGCTGTTAGGCAAATCCCACAATATGAAGAATTGATCCTGGGTCTGAAGTTTTTTGCCCTTATTCTCTTTGTCTTTTATGAGAGACAAAGACTCCTGCCAACTACCAAAAGCCCATAGGAGCTCATCATGGAAAATCCCAGCGCTGCAGAGAGACCTAAAAAGTGAATGAGATAGGAAGTGTGTGTGTGTGTGTGTGTGTGTGAGAGAGAGAGAGAGAGTGTGAGGGAGAGAGAGCGTAGTGGGAGCTGGGGATATCGGTCTAAGTCAGGACTAAGTTTAAAAAGAAAAATCTTCCACCAAACACGGACATGCGTATGTGTGTATGCAGGTGCCAGTGTTTATACATTTCTAACTAATAATAGACCCTTTCTTCTTGTCTCTTATTAACTTCAACAGCCTTCTGCCACTGCAGGGAATTCCCCCATATCACAAATACCTGCCCTGACACACCTTTCTGCGCCCAGTGCCAGACATACCTGGGAAATTATCTACTAATTATCTACTAAATATGTTTGTTCATGTCTAACGAACAGCTTACTTAATTGCAAGCGCTATTTCCATTTTTCTCCAAGGGGGAGATTAGCTGTGGGGCTTATCTCAAAGAGCTCATTATATTAATGCCAGTAATTATGTGTTTTGCTTACTTTTGATGCGCTTCTGTTCAAATAGGGACTTAATAAAAGGATGACGGCAAACATGTCAGAAGACCTCTATGGTTTTTTTTCTTTGTCTGAAATCCTATGAGCACCAGGGCTCACAAGAATGGCATTATGGTGAGGTTATGAGGGCTTAGGATGCAGTCTTTGCTTCTCCCCTTGTGTTCTTGGTTTTGCGCTTCCTCTCGCGTCGCTCCCTTAGGCGAACGGATCAGAAAAGGGTGGAGCGTTTGCTTTTGGGAGGCTTCTTTTGTTTCAGTCCTCAGTGAGGTTACCCCTTGCCAAAAAAGAGCCTTAGTATCAAGTTCCCCAAGGAAGCAGCAGTCTCACAAGGGCTTTCTGTGCAAAATAAATACCTTTGCTAATGAGGCAAATAAATAACAGCTAAATAAAAGAATGTGAGAAATGCGTGCAGTGAACTTGGAGAGGCTCGGGATCTGGACCTGCTGATCACAGTCAGACTGCGAGGGCTTCGGTTTTCAGCCTTTCGAGTGACGACCATTCAGACTGTCAGACGTCCACATGTCCACTGGTCCATTTTTGGAGTCATCCATCCTTTCATTAACCCGCCAAATTATTATTATTATTATTATTATTGGGTGTGCTTTGCAAGAAGTTTGAACCCGATGCAGTTGTAATGCAAAATACACTTCCCTTTCATCATATTCCAGAGGAGTTTAAACACTTTACATAACACAAATAAAAGACAAAAAAAGCGACTTTAATCGTAGACAAAGAAACAGTAACAATGTGTACTTATTCAAATAAATGATCTAAAACCTCATACTCACTGGGGCAAAAATAAAAAATAAAAAAAATCACACACCACACTCTCCCAAGTGTCAAATAAATATAAACAAACAAAAATGTGGCACGCGGCTTATTTGATCAGAATCCTCAGCCTTCATTTTAAGAGCAATTGAGAAAAACCCAGCTGATCACAGGGAGTTGACATGAAGCCTGGGAGCCAGCTACCATGCTGCGGCATCACAACATCACATTTTAAGAATTATGTCTGAGGCCATGTGAGGTACCTCTCACCATATTTGTTTTCATTCTGTTCTTTCTTTGAAAAGAACTTCCCTCTCTGGCACAGTGGGTTAACACCATAACTTCTTTCATTCTTTCTTCAGATGGCAAAAAAGTCAGGTTGATACACTCTGTGGTTCTTCTGCCTACTGTTGTCACAACAGCAAACTTCCCAAGGAGCCTCGACATTCTTTCATCGCGTCTTCTTCCACAAGGGTAATGAATAGCTATTTTTAATGGAAGGACACACTGTACTGTAAGCTATGATCACTGTCACCATTCAAGTAATCGCAAGTGTGTAGCATTTGCTGTCAGTGCCAATATGACACATTAAACTTTAGCACAGGACTTATTGTATGAAAATAACAAAGGAATTGTTTTGAAGATGCCCTCCTAACTCTATTTAGTATCTATGGATTATGGATGTCAGCTTATTAAAGCAAATCTCAATGTAAATCAACACCAAATTCTAAAATGCTTTGGATCAATCTGTTCACCTCTGACACATATACAGTGTTGGGGCAAACGAGAAGCGAAACCATTTGATAGGAAATAATTGAGAATTGATATGTCTGTGACTAACAGCGCACATAACTGTATGGGATGTCAAATGGTACATAAATTAGAAGACGTGCATGTTTCCATCCGTCTATCCATCCATCCATTCATCCATTTTACAACCACTTACTCCAGTCATGGTCACAGAGAAATGTCTTGATACCCAGGTTTTTTTTCCAGCATATTCTAAATGTTTCAAAGCAAATATATTAAAACAACATTCTGGGTACCTCCAGAAAAGTGCTCCTCAAATAACCAATGACTGTGATATTGTACCTCATACTGCAGACCTATTTTACCTAAATATTTTATACCCTAAACGATGGAAAGTGTATTTGTACTTCATCGCATATATCATTATGTAGCAGAATGAGTAGTGATATAGACGGCAGCACCAGTCAGACTTAAGAAATGTAGAAGGTAAAATTTGCGTTTCTTTTTGACCGTGGTTACTAGCATGCAGCACCTAAAACTCACTGTAAATATTTGACCCCACATTATTTAATGGCTCAATAGCCAATATTTTGTATCTTCCCACCACAGCTATTGGGTAATGGGTCATCAATAAACTATCTCAAAGCTACAGATTTAATTAATCTAAGCACGCCATGGTATAGCAACCGCCTCCAACGCAGCTTCTGCTGAAAAATACACCCATGAGGTCTCTAAGGTCAGCTGAAGAGAAAGAAACAGGAGAAAAAAGAAGCTCCAGTCAGACTGCTCTAAGCTGGAAAACCGGAGTGAGTGGGAGGAAAGGAAAAAGCAGCATATTGATATCAGATACATAGCAAAGGAGGGCAGAGTGATTTATTTTGCTCCGTCCTTCTGATTGTGAAAGGAGACATGCCAGGAGGTCGGGGTCAAGCCAAGAGGAGACAGCATTGTGCAGGAACTGTCACGCATCGCCACCTATTTTGACATGCACGGGGCCGTTTGTTGTCTGTCGAACATGCAAATTGCAGGCCCGCTGTCATAAGCCGGCAGATATCTGCGAGGAGAAAATGAGACCACCTGTAAGCACTGAATGGAGTGATGGACAAGCATTCACGGGCGTCATTTCCAAACCGCCATTCAGGGCGCCTTCTGGTCCACGTAGAACGTGTAAAATTCTATTCTTAATATTCACAAGCAGGAAGTTATGGAAAAAACCTCTGCTCACTGCATCTAATGGGTTCCTATGCGGAGACAGCTGTGAGTCGCTCTCTATAATTAGATGCCAAAAAAATCTGCACACATATAAGTGTGTGTGTGTGTGTGTGTGTGTGTGTGTGTGTGTATTTTATTTTTTTAGGTGGTGGTTTGATTTCAAATGTGATGCCAGTAAACGCTAACGATATTAAATCATAGCTTACCCCATTATCCAGAGGATGCGCTTTCTTCGAACAACAGACCAATTAAACAATGAAAGTGATTCTGTAGAACTGTAGGAAATGGGACTGTCACCCAATTGGGTCAGAGCACTTCGAACCCCCAGGATAAGAAAGTTATTCCATCTATTGATTTTGAAAATTTAAGGAGAATCTCTAGCAACAATTTTTCAGAAGTCTCACAAAAACACACAGGGGCTGTAAAATGACAGATCACATTGTCAGGTGGAGAGATTAACTGGGCAAATGGAATGTAAGGTCTTCCAATCTACTAGACTTTTTTTTAGTAAATGGTAATAACCTCTATTCTGGAATAACCCACAGAAACATACAGGCTTGTGTTTGTTGTTTCAAGAGCACCAATCGAAAAGTCACTTTGGGGCCCCACTGCCCCAACCCTCACAGATATTTCTACAACTAAATAGATAGTTAAATATATAGTCGAAAGAGCTAGCTAGTCAGTTAGCAAAACATGCTGCTTCAGCATCTCCTAAATAAGGAACAGATTTATTTCATATTTAGAGAGTTACTGTTTGTGGCCCAAACCTCCGGGGCCCCACGTGAAGACGTGGTTTGAGTGGTATTAAATGCCACCACCAGCAGCGAACTAGCCCTCATACCATCACAACCTGTGCCTTTCAGTAAATTTATTGCACAGCATTTTAGGTTTATCAGGATATGTAATTAAATACGGGCCAGAGAGTGAAGTCTTTTAATCATCATTACAGAAATAATCCACCCTTGTAAAATTACCACCCGTGCATTCGTGCAGATTTCCCAGTGCTACCAGCTCCAGTGACACTTGCCTGCTTCTCATTGGTCTGCTGCTTTGTCCCTAGGCTACACTGGGGCCCTGTTCTGTACTTTACTGGCGGTCTCCTCGTCTTTAGCTATCGCTGCCCTTGTTTTAAGAATCACTCAGCCATCCGTATCCTGGAGCCCCGCTCCCCCCCGCCCCCATTACCCGGGGTGTTTGTTCCTCATGTTTGTTTCTCTCGCCTCCATCGTGCAGCTCTCCACATGAAGAAGACGCTAGAAGCTTAGCTAGCAGCCTTCCCCGTTGGCAGCCTCTGGCCAAGTGCCCAGCACGTCCTTTCCTTTTCTCTTTTTGTTTCTTCGCCTTCTGCCAGCATCTTGTGCTAAACAGGTGCCTCGCGGGCTCAAATCCCTTCCTGACTCGCTTTGGTGTCCAGGTGGAACCGGCCCCGGTTCCTTTGCGGGCCATTTGTCCTTCTTCCTCTTTCCTTGTTGCTCCCCGAGTCCAAAGTATCTGGCAGGGTTGTCCTCTCCTGCATTCCCTTTGAGCAGCGTCCAGGCAGACACGGGGCCGGCTACTGTGTCTCTTTTAGGTGCCATATTGCCATATTTGTAATGGCTGTAGTGGCATATACACAGCTCTTGGATCACAGACTGCCGGAAAGATTCGAGGAATGTGCCGGCATTGTCTCGCAGAAATGACCACTCACTCTCAGATGTCCAGAAATGAGGCAAGAATCACAGAGCCTCAGTCTCCTACAGCCTTACACTGTTATGCAATCGAATGTTTCATAAATAAAAAGATACCACAATGTAGACACCCCCAATTAAATCCCAAGACATCTGTCACAGCTAGCTTTCACAAACAACTACTGCATGTAGCTAGTCCCATTTTTTCTGGATTATTATGGCAAATGGTCAGAACACGACAGGGCAGTGATAATGTAGATCAAGGTGGCTGGATCCAGGAACTCAGCACAAAATAACATCCAAACATGCATAGAAAACCTCATGCTCTGAAGTGAATTAGTGATAAATTATGACATATTGACTCAGATTACAAACCTTTACAATGGGCACCATGATCTGAACGAAATTACCCAATAAAGGCAAATAAAAACGCTAAAAGAACAACCTAGTTACCGAAAGTTTTTACATCAGCAATTAGAAAACAAGTGACATTTGTAATTTACAAAAGTTACTGCTTATCCAAATTTGCAGTTATCTATGAATTGAAACAATGTATTTTTACTGCATTTCCTCAGTGAAAAAAGGTTGCAGCTCCTCAATCAATGTAAACAAATCCTAGACATGTGCTCTTGTTTATGGGCATTTTCACGTGTTTTCTTCACCCAGTAACATCCGTGGGATTATCGTATTGTTATCATATGAATAGCGCTATTTGCAAATGGGACGGCAATCAACACTGTTTTGAGACTCAGACACTTGAGTCAGTCACTCTTGTGCTTTTTATTCTCATTACAAAGCTCAAAAAATATATTTTGTTTTTTCCTATATATATTTGAAAAGTAGACCATTCAAAGTTTCTAGGGGTGTTTTTTGAATGTTTCTGTGACAAAAACTTGAGTTTTTTTTTTAAAAGGTTGGGGATATTTCTGTTTAGTCCCGTGGGTGGGGTCGCGAACTCCAAAGGGTTAAAATGGTTGTCCTGAGACAAGAAAAGAATTATCGCTCATATCAAGCTTGCAGGCAAATCCTTATTTCCTATCCTATTTTGCTAAATAAGCCACTTTTAATAAAAATCAAACGTAAAAATAAATTATTTAATTTACCATTAAATTTACTGTTGATAGGCTGTTCTAAGCAACAGTACACTAATTTTTCTTTCTATTATGAAGCTCTACTATGAGGACAGTTTAGCTAAATATAGCTAATTCTTTTTATGTTTTATGTAACATTTGCTTCCACGCTACTTCTTTGTAGCCAAAAGAGGAGTTTAATTTCAAAATTAAAATTCAAAGCTTATCATCTGAAGGACATGAAATGCACCACAGACGGTAAAAAAAAGCTTCTGTGATGTGATGTTTATATTTGCATTTACATTTCTACGTTTAGCAGACGCCATTTTCCAGAGCGATGTGCAAGACAGCTCATACTAGCTACCACTATATATACACTACTTATAATAAAACAGAGGCCATCCTTACATATAGACTATAGTGGGATTGTCTTTATATTTTCATGGTTTATGGAGAATAAACATGCAAAGGTTCAAGTAGCACAGTGGGCTTTGATGATTTTGGACGAGTGCAAACTGAAGTTACTCCTTTTTTCTTGAATAGGAGAAGGTGGTACCAAATGTCAGATGACCCAGGGGAAGGCAAAAGCAATTAATATTCGGTATTCAGTGCATTTCTACAAGAAATCTGAAGTTTAGAGGGATTTACACTGATTTTTCAAAGGGAATCAAGAAATTAGAAAACATTAAACCCCAAAACATTAGCAAAACTTGTTTGAAGAAGGTGTGGTTTAGTATATTACTGGACAATGTTCACCCATAACAATGATCAGAATAAGCAGTTAGAATCTAGGTGGATGGATGGATGAATGGATCTGAGGAAGAGTGATCATGGTCTGAAGGGATCAGACCAAATTATTGTGAAATTTTTGGGATAGTGAAATGTCTTAGTGACCCATGTCTAGGAATGATAAGGGACAACACACAGGCTTCTAAAGCTGATTTAGACTTTAGCTGGTAGCTGGTGAAGGATGACAGTATGGATGTTAGCGTATAAGGAGACCAGTGTCAAAAAGGATTTCAAGTAGTCGGGTCAAGAGGAGACCATATGCTGGGACCACATCTGAAAACTGGGTCTTATCAGATAAGGGTAGATCTTCCTAGTTTTGTATAGAATGAATCTGAAGGATCAGGACACAGGAACAGCGTTGAGGCCAAAAAAACCACAGCACAAGGAAAGAAGAACTCAGCATCACAATGGCAAGAGTAGATGTCCACTTCAACTACTGCTCAACCTTCATGCAGCTCTTTCCCAATCTCTAAGCCGAGCATGACTTTGGGTAGCCAGTCCGCCTCATGTTCTGCGTGTAAGTCATGGGTTCACATTGAACCATAATCCCACATGGGATATATTTACACTATATGGACAAAAGTATTGGGACACACCTCTTAATCACGGAATTCAAGTGTATCAATCAAAACCATTGGCAGAGCTGTCCAAGGTCGACCACCTAGCCATGCAGTCAGGTTTATAGACGTTTGTGAAAGAGTAGGTTGTTCTGAAGAGCTCAGTGAATTCAAATATGGTACTGTCATAAGATGCCACCCTTGCATTAAGTCGGTTCATGATTTTTTTCCCTGCTAGATGTTCCACAATAGTATTATTGCAAAGTGGAGGCATTTAGGAACAACAGAAACTTAGTCGTGAAGTGGCAGACCACGTAAAGTAACAGACCAGGGTCGGAGACACTTTGTGCATAAAAGTCGCCAAAGCTCTGTTGACTCAATAACTGCAGAATTTCAAACTTACTCTGGCATTAACTCCAGCACAAAAACTATGCGCCGGGAGCTTCATGGAATGGGCTTCCAAGGCCGAACAGCTGCATGCAAGCCTCACATCACCAAGCGCAATGCCAACCATCAAATGGAACTCTGCACTCTGGAGTAGTGGAAACGCGTTCTGTGGAGTGACGAATCACGCGTCTCTGTCTGGCTGTCTGATGGGCGAGTCTGAGTTTGGCCAGGCCTTCACATCCAACATCAGTGCCTGACCTCAAAAATGCTGTTCTGGATGAATGGGCAAAAATTCCTACAGACACACTCCAAAATCATGTGGAAAACCTTCCCAGAAGAGTGGCAGCTGTTATAACTGCCAAACAGAGGGACCAACTCCATGTTGATTTAGAATGGATAAAGAATGGGATGTCATGCAAGTACCTGTAGGTATAAGTGTCCCAAAACCTTTGCCTATGTAGTGTTCCAACATGGGCGGATCCTGGCAAGGGCAAGATCGGCAATTCGCAGGGTGACATTGTTCAAGGAGTACCACAGGGTGCCCACACAAATATGTCAGATACTGACACAAATGATGTGCACTCACTTTTCTAGGACAGCAAGTTCTGAGGGGGCACCGACTTTTCCAGCCTGTTTCACTTGCTTGCAGATCTCACTGTCTGAGACAAAGTGAAATTTCGCCCCCCTAGAAGTACTCGCGTCTTCTGTAGTGTGGCATAGGAGAGTTATACGATATAGGGAGCCCCTAAAAGCAGTCATATCCTCTGCAGTGCCAACACAGAACAGCCACACGACTTGCCAGTCAATTTCACTTTGCTTTGGACAGTGGGGAGCCGCACTGTCGTGAGCCGGGGGGCAAAGAAGGATGCTGTCAGGTTAGCACAATGTGACCAAAAAAAAGCACGTTAAGTGACAACAAGAAGAACATTAACATTTCAAAATGAACAAAGAGTGTTAACAAGGCCGTCAAACGATGATTCGCATACATGAGCATGCTGCAATATATGGAAGCGAATTACTGCCACGACATAATAAAAAAAATATTCTCACTATCACGTTATAACGTGAAAACATCACGTTATAACGTGAAACTGTATCATGTTTTCACATTATAATGAGATAGTGAGAATATTTTTTTTATTTTGTTGTGGCAGTAATATGCTTCCATAGCAATACCATTAAAAATTTATATTCTATATATATATGGTAGAAATTATATTCGATTAACAACCATTGCTCTTACTATTCTCCCACTGGGGTATCAAAATGAACGCAGTTAAAATTAACATGGTCAAAGACATAATAAAGTGTTACATAAGATATGTCATTTCTGTTGGGTGGCACAGTGGTTAGTACTGTGGCCACATACCTCTGGGTTCTGGGTTTGAGTCCCCACCATGGCTCTGTGTGTGTGTGTGTGTGTGGAGTTTCCATGTTCTCTCTCTGGGGTTTCTTTGGTACTTCAGTGTCTCCCACAGTCCAAAACCATGCTGAGGTTAATTGGAGTTACCACATTGTCCCTAGGTGTGAATGCTGCGTGCCCTGCCATGGGTTGGTACCCCATCCTGGGTTGTCCCTTGCCATATGCCCATGGGCTCCAGACCCCCCTCTGTCCTGCATAGGACAAGTGGTTACAGAAAATGACTATTACACATATTATTATTTGTGCTTATTTATGTTCATCATATGAAAATGTTACATGAATTATTATGTATTGTGTTATTACACAGAATTACACAATATTAAACAATGGACAATCGGCATTTCATCACTCTTACTTACATATTTATTTTGCCATTGGCTATAATGTTCGGGGGGGGGGGGACGGGGGGATACCACATGAGCTTAGGCAGGACCTGCATACTAACAAATCTTCCTGCTTCTTGCTCCCTGTTTGGCCTCATTCATCAACATAATTTTCTCCTAATTCTAACTTATGTATGAATCTTAAGCAGATTACGTCATTTAAACAGAAAATCATCAAAATAATAAGCATATAAATGGGATGTTTCGATGAGTCACATTTTTAACAGCCTGGAGTAGCAAAGAGACGGGAATATGGATAAGTGATGTAGTTGTACCATGAAACAGACCGAAAGGAATCTGAGATCCAGCTGTAATGCCGGAGTGTGTATTTAACCGAAATATAAATTCCAAAGCATGAATAAAGTCAAAAGGCAAAGAATTTTGAAGATTTTTTTTTTAAATCAAAAACACATTGCTATGATCACTGATATATTAGCTTTTGATATTTTTTATATTAGACTTTAGTCGTGTTAGTCAAGATAATAGCATTTCTTTGACTTGGTGGGTGCCTTTTTAAAAAAAATAAAAAAAGAAAAAGAGAATGTTTTTAAAGCTAAATGGCTTAATTTTGATGGAAAGACTGCCTGAGCAGGGAACTGGGGGTGGAAATGAAGGTGATGTGATGTGCTAGAGATTAAGGGGCTAAATCGACACATTCCACAAGTCACAGTCTACAGTGGAACACATATGCAGTGGAGACAAGAAGCGCCTTTGGTTTCACAGCATGAAATTAACTTCATACATCAGACGTAATCATTTGTCATGCGACCTTGAGAGGTATGACTGAGTGTACAATTAAATCAAATTAGCAATTAACCACTGTCTTAATTACAAACTTAGGCACGTGCAGGCTTTTCATTTTAGGAAGTCTCAATTATAGACCAAACCAAATATCGTATTACATTTGTCATTCTGTTTTAAACTAACAATTAACTTTTTTCTTTTTTAATTGTATCCTATGCCGTTCAAGCGCTTCACCACCAAAAGCAATGCTTGGAACAGTTTTAACAACAACTTGGCAATAAACCAAGGACACAAACTGGATGCTGCACATGGCAGCTTGCAACGGCAGACTGAAAGTCAACAATGCTTCATCTGCCAATTGTGCAAAACCATTTTTCGAGTGGGGGGTTAAGGGCCTTACACAAGGGCCCAAAGGATATGTGACTGCATTGGCGACCTTGGGATTCGAGGTGGCAATCTTGCGATCACAAGCATTACAAGGCCCCATTTCAGCACCAGGAGGCACCTTCATGTCTCACACAGCCATTGCTGTAGTGCAGTGTTTCCCAACCTGGTCCTCAGGGCCCCCAGAGAGTCAACGTTTGATTTTGTTCCTGGTAGCTGTGAGGGAACAGAAATGTGGACTGTGTGGCAGGGACCTGGGAGGGAGCAAACACATGGACTGCCTGGCAGGGAGCAAAAATGTGGACTGTCTGGCAGGAAGCTGGGAGGGAGCAAAAATGTGGACCATCTGAGGGTCCCCGAGGACTGGGTAGGGAAACAGTGCTGTAGCGTATCCATATTGATCTGAGAATAGATTACAGATACAGAGGGACCCTAGAGATGCTTCCTTTGTGCATCCTGCCTCTCCTGATTATAGGAGTTATGAAGTATCCATTCAGAGGGAAACATCAGGATACCATTTAAAACAAGTGGACGACTACAGTTCCAAGTACAAGTTTATTAAAGAGGTACAAACGAATATTTTATTATTTCCTGGAGGAATTATGCTTAAATGTTAATGAAATACCATCCATCGACCATTTCAGGTCAACTCATGTCCAAATGATGTCTTTATATTTAAATCTGAAAGCTACAATGAAAGTCATCGCAAGCAGTGTTTGTCTGGATGATATGAATATGACAAAGTATAACAAAGGTCAAAGACTAAATCAATTGATGTGAAATTAAAGATATTGCTGTGATTTACAAGGCTGAATAGCTGTGGAAATAAAAAGAGCATGTATACATACACACACACACACAGGTTTGTAATTATATCTGTGGGGAGTCTCCATTCATTTATATGGGGAAAACTCTAATCCCAACATGACAACCTTAAGCCCTACCCAGCCTTAACCTTAACCATAAGTGAACAGACAAAATATGAGACTTTTGGCATTTTTAGTTTTTTGATGGCAGTCACAGATCTTTGTGGGGACCTGAAAAACTGTCCCCACAGCATCAAAATAACAGGTTTTCCTTACAATATGGGGAACAATTGGTCCCCACAATGCAATATAAAAATAATCCACACAGACACACACCAAAGAAAAGTCTGGTAAACTGATAAACATAGTCAAATCTCGGCAATGCATATCAACAAGCTGATCTGCAGGGATAATTATAAATTATGAACATGGGAACTGTCTCCTAGGATCAGAAGCACTATATAGTATATAGAGGAATTTATTTTACAGATGTTTTAAACACAGAAGTCAAGGAACGATTTTAATGCCACTAGACACCCAGAAACATAAGTATAAATATCCATCCATCCATACATACATCCATACATACATCTTCCAACCAATTATCATGGTGAGGGCCTTGGGGAATATATATATAATTAAGGACAAAAAAGGCGTGCAATCCTTTCCACTCTAAGTCAATCTAACTTCACATACCAGTGTAGATATAAGCTTAATGGTGTCCTGTGTAGAAAGTTTAGCAGGGATGTATTTAATGAAATTAGCTATTAAAGTGAAGATCACGGTTATTGTTGTGATTGTATGAATAAAAGCCGTCTTCATATAACTAATTTGGTTCAGTCAAATAGAATATGTATTAACGCCACTTCCATTGCCCTGCAGGTGCTTTGCATAAATTGAATAAATCTACCCAACATTCAGCGAGAGTCAAACATATCAAAGGTTTCCCCTCTTTGAAGTGTCGTAGCCTTTAATTCTAAAACAGATTTTCATGATAAATACATGCATTATTCATTAATGTCAAAAAATTTTAAAAAAAAACGTATAAATAAATTAAAAATAAACAACACTAAAAATGTATGAATCATTTTAATAAAATGTTAGATGAGGCAAAACGGCACAAAGCACTGTAAGTTCACCAGATATACTCACTCTAAACTTGAGTGACGTTACGGAGAAATTGGGCAGATTTTCTGAAGATTTAGCTTATGCTATGGACCAAATATACATAAAACATTATGTTCAGGCTAGTGTATCACAGAAGCCCTAAAGTATAAAATCCCAAAAAGTTTGTTTGGAAAATTGTGCAGCATGCAGTTTACAGTAAGGATTCCCACAGATTATTACTGCATTTTGATCAGATCAATACAAGCATTTTTACAGTATTTCTACTGAGAGCAATATTTCAATGATTGGTTTTAATTTATGCAATTCTGTAATGTTATGTTTTGCATATACATATATATATATAACTGTATGTGTTACAGAAGTACTATCGCAATGTCTTTTCTGTTAGTTTGTGCAGTGTAAACAACAAAAGTCCTTGCAAATCAACCTTTTGTGTGTGGAAAGCTATAGAAAAAGGAAGCAAATGTGGAATTTAATTAGAAATCCTAAACAAAAGAAATCCAAGATACGACAATGGGACCTTCCTGTATAGGTGGCGGATTTCACACATATGACGGTTTATTTAACCCATGAACCACAAGGTTATTTCTGCAACTGCCTGCATGCTCCCTGGATGATTTATGTGGAAGAATCTGTCTTCATGATCTTACCACTTTACCATTCTCTCCATCAACTTTAATTAAAAGAAGGTCAATGTCACCTTTGTGTATTTTACACAGTTTTACATAATAAATCACTTCCATGCACAAAGGGAACCTCGTGTTAAAGAACGACGTGACAGTGGTGGGATATAAAGCTAATTTTGCATATGTGTACATAACGACCTTTTTATTGAAAAATACAAGTTAAAAAACAAAATGATGACACAGACAGATTATATATAAAATGAAGAAGCTTTATGAAAAATGTTCCCTATAGATCACAGGAGAAAGAAATTTAATTACATTTTAGTCTTTATTATTAGCTTTGTTTATAAAGATTGTCTGTTGGCCAAGAGGTGTCTGTCATTGTCAGTGACCCTTTGAAAACAAAGTTCATACAATATGGTCCATGCTGCACGTCTTGCCTTAAGAATAACAATATATTTTTTAAAATACTTAATTTCTTAATTCACTTTGAACTCATCTGATGTGCAAGGTATGTTATGTTACGTTATGGAACTTACAACATAGCTACATCGCTACCTCACCATTCATTCCAATGGCTGTGCGTTGGGATAATATTAAAGTAAAAGAAGCTATTTCAAGTTCTATCAACAACTATCAAAACTAGCTTTAATTTAATATTTAAAATATTTGCAGTGCATTTAAAATAGAACTGGCCTTTAAATTTTGACAGTTATGGTTTAGGAAGTTGAAGAAACGGATTCGTAACAGATATGAAGAACTTATACAAGATTTGAATTGTGTGTATTCTTTACTGCACAGTATACTGGATTTTTAAATGGAGACATTTTAAGCGACTCACCCCATGAACGGCGGCCTGCCTTAACAATATAATATTTTATTGATTCAGTTGTTTTTTTTTCTTTTTTTGTTATGTTTTAAAGTCTTTTCATTCATGGAGCACATGCTGAAGTCACTCAAAACTTACATTTCAAGCATTTCATGAATTCCCTAAGGTCGGGTCACTCAGGCTTCTTAATGCAGGCAATGACACACACGCGTCTAAATCCAGCAGCCCCCCCCAGCGAGCGAGGACTAATTTCTGCTCCAGCTGTCGGGCTAGCACTAAGCGCGAGGCGGTTGTGGTAAATGGAAATGAACGTGC
>JAODLD010000144.1:4515287-4534833 GCA_026781065.1 Mormyrops boulengeri
AAGGGCTGTTTATTTACTTATTTCAGTGTCTGCTTTGCATTTCCCTTTTTTTTATTATACAAAACTGTCAAAAATAGCTTTTTAAACTTGTTTTTGGATTCTCAGTGTTTCATATTTTTATTATACAGTTATATTGCTAGTTATATATTTATACATTTTTACTTTCCGTCATGTCCTGTCTGGACAGTGTTAGCGAGCTCACAGGGAACATCAGTGCTGAAGTTTATCATGGACTGAACTGTAGTCAGTGTAGGGCCACTCCACTGCAACAAAAATATAATTATCAAAGTGAACAGCCCCTTTTGTTATATGGAAGATATCCTGGACAAGAACACAGTTTTGCAAATGTAGCATGCAATAAGCCTTAATGTAACTTAATATCGTTTTTTTCCCATAGCAGAATACATAAGTAAGCTAGAGTTTCTTTGTTTGAAAATGTTATCTTCAAAAGATTAATTTGTATTATTGATGTTACTCAATAATAACAGCTGCTTGGTTTTTCATCCCTGCACCCATGTATAATCATAACAAAGAAATGAATTTAGCTGTAAGAGTGTTGTATATTACAGTTGTTATAGCAAGTGCATTTTTAACATATTACTTGATTGGTAAAAAATGTAATTCATTAGGAACATTTTCATGGCATTTTCTGATGTAATTAAACATGCAATTCCGAAGGATTATCAGGAAAGATCAGACTTGCATAGCATGGCTTCAGAAGCAAACCATTCCACAAGGTTTAGCTTAGTGCACATAAAAACGTTCAGCTCTAACATTCACATCCTGGACGCATCTCCTCATGTCACACTTCCTAATCTCACACAGATGTATCACTTTTATTATCATCTAGTCATTTTGCATGCCTGTGCTGTGAGATCAGACACTTCAGATTTCAAAATGTTGCCAGTTAAATATATATATTTGTCCACGAGTACAATAGGACAAACAGTAATATAGACTATAATGTATCTCATAGTGACGCATACAATAACAGATGTGCATAAACAATCATTATATAAAAGAGTGGTTATTGTCTGTTTATTAAATTATAAAGTTGCCCTGTTTAGATTTAGGTAAAAATAATAGTTCAGAAATTTGGCTCTCCTGAGCGGTCCCAAGCTCAATCACTTTAGGTAAATATTGTTTCAGGAGCTTTTAGCACTTGGTAGATTTGATAAGGTTGATACATTATTGATTTTGTGTGAGGAGGTTCAGTAGGCAGCACTGTCTAGTCACGCTTCTGGGCTTGAGTGTTCGAATCCCACCCGGGCTCCCTGCACATGTGGACTTTCCATGTTCTACTCGTGTTTTGTGTGAGGAGGTTCAGTAGGCAGCACTGTCAAGTCACGCTTCTGGGCTCGAATGTTCGAATCCTGCCCGGGCTCCCTGCACATGTGGAGTTTCCATGTTCTATCCGTGTTTTGTGGATCCCCTCCTATACTCTGCTCTCTTCCTGCAGTTCAAAGACACACAGCCAGGTGAACTGGCACTTCCAAAATACTGATAGAGTGTGTATGTGCGCGTGTGTATGCCCTGCAATGGACTGGCATCCCAACCAGGGCAAACCCCCCTTATGCCCTGTTCTGTCTGGGATAGGCTCCAGCCCCCCCCACCATCCAGGATACACAGTTGGAGAATGAAATAAGCGATTTTGTTTTTTGTTGTTTTTTCTTTCGGCCACACACTTCAACTAAACATGCTCATAATTTTATTTCTTAATCTATTCTTAATTTGACATTTTGACATCTGTAGACGTATACTTTAATCATCTCAAAGAGAGCTATACGTTACCTGCTGAGGAAACAGAAGAAAACAGGGGAGAGCAGGTGTTGACAGAACCATCTCATTGGCGTTGAAACAATTGGCGGCACTGAGAGAGTCGGCCTTTCAAATCTCAGCGCTAGAAATATCTCATTGTATTAAAGAAGTCACGTGGAAAGAAGGCAGGGCAACAACAAGAGTAAGTCACTCATAAGACGTTTCATCATTTCAGCTTCCTTATCTACCTCCTTTTCAGAACATATCAGCTTAACTCTGACATTACGCCTGGCCTCTGAGTCATCATTGGCCCGAGGTAACCCTACACTTTCCTGTGGATCTGACACAGCGGCCAGTTCGGAGTCGGGGGTCAGCGAAGCTGCCACTTGCCCTGTCAGGGGCGACTGTGAAGCAGGTTGCAGGCTGAAGATCGGGAGCAATCTGAACATATTTACAAAGCAAGACAAGAGGAGTCACACTGACAATGTTTACCCTGCTGGTCATCTCAAAAGTGCGGACATACAGTACCTCTTGGCTTCAGGAACGCCTCTAACAATAGTATGCGCACACACACACCTCCAAACAACCTTCATAGTCTAAGAATGCCAAATCCCAGTATATATTTTATTTGTAGCTAATTGTTTGTCGGTTACAATTTGAATACATTCTTTCCAGTACTGGTATAGGTTAATATATTCTGTCATACTTTTGAAATAAATTAGGTAAAATGCTTAAGTTCTAGGCTTCCTGTCATCCGGTAAGCTATAAAACTGCAAGGCTGCGCTGAAATTTAATATGTCCCTGTCAGCTTCCACACTCGCCAAATAGGATATCCCAGAAACATAATTACGGGGTGTATCCCTCCATTAGTATTTTTTTCTTGGGGAAAAAAAAAACAGGACAGAAAGTTTATATTAAAGGACCTTGTTGTTTTGTGAGGGATCACTCGGGAACATGGCCCCGGCGTGATCATGACAGCGAGGTGAACGGACCGCTGTTAGCATTTGGAAAACGCGCTTATCGGAGTGAACTTCTTTTAAGGTCAGTCGCAAAAGTTTGAAATGTCAAACAGCCTTATTTGAAGATGTGGCGTGTCGTTATGTTTGATGTCACTGTGGCCATATGCTGCCATCTCCAACATGCTCATTTTCCTTTGTCTGTCTCCAAGTGAGCCCGACCCTACGCCAGCGCCAAGACCACGCCCATCTGGGAAGTCAAGAGATTTGTTTTGCAACAGCAGCATAACATAATTAGTCACCCGCTTTTATGAATGTATTTTCCTGACACATCCCCCCCCCACCCCCGCTGCCCCCCAGTGTCGTATATGATATTTACTGTTTATCTGAATACTCAGTTTAAGGTTATTCACAGCCAGGTTTTCCTGCAGTGTCCCACCATGTTCGCCCGATTCCTTCTGCTCTGTTGGTTTAACTCTTACATTAACGTTAAGGCCCTAAGTGAGCAAAGTTTTTTTTAACATGCATATAACTTTCAACATCAATCATTTATAAAAACTGAGAGCACAAAGGTACCGTTCTTATGAGAAAGTCCCTCTCTATACTGTCTGTGTTCTTTTTCTGTCATTTACTGTACCAAATTCACAGTTTTCTAGTAGTTCTGAAAAGTAATTAAATCTTAATTCATTTCAAATTCACAAGCAACATCTAATAGGGTAATTCATTTTTTGCTATTCTTTCATGCATTAACAAATGTACATGGAAAATGTACTTATAAAGAAAGAGTTAACCAAAAGTCATACAGAATCTGTTTTTACCTCACTCCCCATGAGTAAGAATGAGACACCACTGCCCTCACCTGGTCAAATAAACTCATTACATCGGCTCGGCCTCCTTCAGGACAAACTAGTAATTAAAGTCAGCTAGAAAGATTCCCTAAATTCATTCATTCAGTCCTTGCAATAATAACTGTGAAATTTAACCCGCTTACAAAAGAAAAGGAATCATTTCAGAAATAGTCTTAATGGGTTTAAATCTCTTCTAAGGCATGGCTGTGTGGGCCCACTAAGCAAGACATGCTTAGTGTCTGCTGTCTTTTCATAGGGTGGGGGGAGTGGGGCTGTAGATTTTAACAGAACTCCTATGGAGTGATATTTCTGCTGATATCATGGGGATTTGAGGGCTAATTAATTTATCCGATAAAAACAACAATAGTATCGTTTGGTTTTGGAGCGATTACATTCTTTTGGTGAGTGTAATTACCGAATGGTTACTTTCACAAAAGGATAAAACGCTTCCAGAGGTGTTTATGAAGTGCTTGTAGGCCCCTGTTGCTACCATGTTATTTTAATTTGAATCCATTCCTAGCTCCTATGGTGGCCCAATATAGTGCAATAGTGTGAAAATGAATTTCCCACATATTCTGCTTGCAGGGAACTGGCAATGCAGCCGTGACATCGATGGCTGCGGGTTTAATAATGCCTCTTTATTGTCTTCTTCAGCTGAATTATCATTACAGGGTGACCATCGATACCGTGGGAACGTTATTTTATTCCCTCTCTTCCATATTTCAGCCAGAGCTGACACAAAGGCAAAGCACACTTTTAACATTAATTGAAATACTGATGGTAGTCACAGACTAAATGCACTTTGCATAAACATTGTGCACCTGGCGGTCACGTTCCACAAGTGACAGGTGAGCGTTTCCCACATGGTAAAGAATTAACACTGAACACGCTCCAGCTACTTCTAAATAAAGTATAATAAAAGTTTCATGGGCTGAATGTCTTTTATTTAATCAAAGTATGAAAGATGGAAAGGAAGTATACGGTATAGTAGCATTAAAATAGCTGTCCTTAAAATAAAACAAAAATAAATGTTTTCAGGGCCTTAGATGAGTTATTTTAAATGGTCTAGTAATGCCATAAATTCTTGAAAATACACGTAGTTTAAAGACATTTGTAATAGATGTATACAAAGTACTATTTTTGCATAATAATAGTTCATGTTTGTTCATGTTGAATTTAATTGAAACACTTTTCACTGAAACTCTGGTGTAAGCTACACACATTCCAGCAAATTCTGTAGTTTTGTAGAACTAGTCCTAAAAGACGGAATTTCAGAACAGGGGTTAAGTGATTATTTTAGGGATCTCAATTTACCGAATCTCCAGTAAGAAATAGCATAATATTGTGAATGTATTCATTGACCCTAAATTTTTAATGGAAAACTAATAACTTCATTTGGAAATATGAAAGGCTGAAATAATTCTGAAATAATGTGTAAATCTATAAATGCAAATGTAATATCGTGGAATAAGATAATTCTAGCTAAGTAAAGCATAACTTATTTAATGGGCTTTGCTAAGGGAAAAGGGGTGAGAGGGTACCATGCTGTATATTGATGTTACAGTAAATTTAATGGAAACGCAAGAAAGTGAATCTTAAATCCCTGCACCATTAGAACTAGAAATATGAATGTGATATTCCCTCTGGCATTTTTAATGGTAGTATTGAATTCATAAACACTTGAAAGTTTTATTTCCCCTGCTTGACGGCAGATTCTCAGAAGGGTATCCTTAAATATCCCTGGAGAGGAGTGCTGTGCTGTTGAGAATACTCACCATGGTCTATACTGTATGTGCAGCTCAAATTTGACCATACCTCATAAAAACCCAATGAGGAATCAGGCAAGTTCAGCTAAAAATCTCATTAACCCCCTGGAAATAAACTGGAATTAAACCTGCAGTTTTTGAGGGAGTGGGGGGGGCATTTTAGATAGAGTGCAAAATGATTCCAGTTTGGTGGTACACCCTGCTGGCTTAGCCACACCATGAGTAGTACTACGAAATGAATTGTCTCTGATTGTGACATCACATCCATCCATCCATCCATCCATCCATCCAGGGACATGGGAGGGGCATGGATACCCTGACAGACTCAGGGAGGACGGCACTTTACAGGGGCCCTTGACAACGTAACATTATAAAATTAAATAATGTAAGGGGGGCGCACAATGTCTAACTACTTCCCTACATCCATCCATCCATCAAGCCATCCATCCGTCCACAGCGACCCGGAAGCCTGCTCCAGAACTGTTCAGCTCACACTGTCACGCACTACAGGCATCTTAAGCCACCAGTAGAGCTAACTGATGTGTTTTGGACTGTGAGAGGAAACCAGAGGAGTCAGAAGGAAGCTCTGCAAGTATGAGGAATCTTCACACACATATACCGTGGAGGAGGGGGCAGGGGCAGGATTCAGACCCGCAGCCCTACCGGGCCACCCACTGAGCCACCATACCATCCCGTGAAACCGTACAAAGATCCGAAACAAATCTGCTTTTACTGCATGTGCCCCCCTAGTTATACGGCTTTAATGGCAAACTTTGGATGCAGTGAAAACCGAATAACTGTGCATCATAGCTAGCCACTGGCATGACACATGGCGCCCTCGTCTGTTTTCAACCAGCAGGGCCTCATATTTTACGCTGTGCACATACTAAAGGAAATAAGTTATTGTCAGTGTAACTGCATTTTTGGTGACTGAGTCATTTACACCACAATACACACTATATGTCTATGTAGTAATATTTCCAATCTTGTTTATGGTATAATAATATTTATTATTTAGCAAGTAAATATTAATTGTTGGACCAAGTTGCAAACGTAGTGTTTACATATAATGTTGCGACTCAGTTGACATTTAATTCCCTGCTTATGGTCAACATCTGCTTTTCCATATAATATGTTAAGATGATGTCTTCCCAGATGGATGTATCAGAGATGCCACTCAGGCTGTTATTGCACTGCAAGCATCTATAAGCCTCGGCTGTGTTCTTCCTCATGGTTTTCTCGTAATCAGTTATCACCAACAAATCCAAAATGCCCATAAACATTCCATCCATCCATCCATCCATCTATCCAGTCAGTGATGTATGTCTACGTGGTGTATGTGTATGTGGGTGTGTGTGTGGGGGGATCCTTCACTAACATTCCAGTTAATGCATTTCTAAGTGTATTAAATCACTGCTTATCATCTTACCATGATTGGCAAATACAGTTCCTGTACTTTTTAACCTATCTTCAAATCACTCACCATTAATTAAGCTTAACTATTAATTGATCAAGTCACCCTGATACAGCTAAATTCACAGAATTTCGTTTTCTGAAATGGAACAGAAATATGTAGGAACGCCGCCATTCAAATAAAATTTTTCTCTCTGTAATACAAGTAAACACAATAATGACGAGGGCTTGCTGCAGAATGATGGACCAGTCATGACTAGCCATGTTACTCCCCTATTAGTTCACTTTCTCTGTGTATTATACTTGATTCCCACACTTATGAGCCTTTAAGGAAGATGGTGGGGTCTGTGTTGCATCAGCCAATTTGAAGGCAAGTAAGAGATGCGGACATTTGATAAGCAGGAAACAGTGAAGTCAGAGACAGCAAAGAGCTGTAATGGAAACACAAACTGCTAGCTAATTCATTTTCAAGGGTGTCGATTGTTGGCTCGGCAGCAATTCAATTTGCATCAGAGTTGTGCTTATTTTACAACAATGGGAGTTTTTATAATATGCTACAGGAAAGGATATAATTTGATATATTGCCTTATGTTAAAGACTTCAGTGCTCTACAGCGTTCCCACAAAACTTATTTTCAGGTAACCAAATACTTATTATTCGCATACAAATCAAATGGAGGTTGAATATACATCTGTATTAACAAATGTACTGTATCCAATGTGAAACATGATCCACTTGTTCCACTGGCTAGTGGAAAAGCTAGCTTGATCTGTATTCTTGTAAGTCATCTTTGGATCGTGCGGGTCACCTTCATTTAAACTATCGAGTATTAGCAAGTCCAAGTGCATTTATTTTCCGCTTTTAGAGTTTTACTTTTTGATTAAACGCTCATGCATTATATAAACAAGTGGTCAACAAAACTTGTTCTAACGTTGTTTTTCTCTACAGTTCTCAACATTGTATACATAGTTATCGATTTTCTTCAAGCACTATAAATGTTCTACATTCTAGACAAATAACAGGACACGATATTTGAGAAACTACCTTCTGAATGCTGCTATAAAAGTTATAAAAGCTTTGATATTTATAGTGGAAATAATTTGACTCTCTTAGGAAACATGATATGTAACTGAAAGTGATCTTCCTAAAAAAAAAGAAATATACTACATCCTTACTGATCATGTTTCTGAGTTTTACTATGCAAATCAGGGAAAGTGTCTCAGACCCATTGTTAATGAAGGATAGGCCTAGGGCCAGGGTACAGACCCACGCAAAGACGGCACCTCCCAAAAACCTGTGAGGTAGCTGCAGGCTACCAGAATCGAAAGCTGTGCCAAGTCCAGTAGTAGGTTTGTTATTTCTAGGGCCCCAATCAAAAAGTCATTTTTCACCACCTCCTCTAGTGTAGTGACTGTTTGTGGCCAACAGGGGGCCCCGGAAACCTTGGGAGCCCAACACGAATGCGTACTTTGAGTGCATCACTGCTAACCATACGCCCAGATGAATGGTTTGACATGGCTATTGTGTGACTTGTAGAGATATTGCTACATACCATTATTACTTGAGACACGTTACGTCACATGATATGAAGTTGATTTCAGCCTGGCCCATTTTGTCTAAGGCTGATTCTACCTTTGGCCATTACACCCTACAAAGAGTCAAAGTGTCAGACCCTATAATTGAATATTATATGTAATTTCTCTGACACTCTGTGCACTGTTACTGATTAGTGTCATTTATTCTTTATCGTTACCGTCCATTAATACCTAAATGTCTTTTATACTGTCCAAGTAGGTATCTTGTGCTACTGTAAATCTGCAGTTTCCGTCGGGAGTAATATAGTGCCTGTCTGTCTGTCTAACATATACTGAAGAATGAAAAGAAATCGTGCTTTTCACGTGTGATCATACCCGGTAAAACAAAGAGGCCCTATTCTAAAAAGGAAGATCTGGGCCCCACAGATAAGACGTGAAAATGATTAAAAGTGATCCACTGAACTGCTGTAAAATCTTCTTTTTCCGATTTCACCCCTTCGTTAAGAACTCTCTAATCTCTTCGCTCAAGAAACTCGATAAGGCTCTTACCTGATGCAAGGAGAGTCAAAGTTCAAACAGCATTCGATGTTTCGATGCTTAACTTACTAAAGTTCCTAAATGTTCATTAGACAGTTTTATCAGAAAATAATTTCCTTACGTTCTCCAATACCCATCAAGCTAGGGAGGCTGGAAAGCTGGACTTCGGCGAAGATAACGGATATTTTCTTGTCAGGACATAACTGGTCATCTTCTTTTGCCCTCTAAACCGTCTCTCCATTACGGATTTGCTTTGATGCGAATCTGATGGAGCTTCTGCAGAACAGGAAAGCTTGAAGTTTACCTCCAATAGAAATGATCAAAACCACAGCTTTTGGACCTTGACTCACATTTCTTCATAGTTGACAGCACAGTACAAGGTCAACGTTTAATTAGCATTAGCATTGCTCTCAGTTTGTCTTTAAATTGGCTCCATATTTACACCTAATTGCTATTCTTGTCCATTAGAAAAAAAGAGTTCCCTGAAATTGACCTAAAAGAAAAAAACATTGAGAAAGTTAAATTAGGACATTTTAAATAAATCTTTTAAATACATGGCATGTATTGACAGAAGTCTACTTTGTTTCCTTCTGGAATTAACTGAGATTTTTACCATTCGACACTTGGCTTTTTTTTTCACTGTCAGTGAGAAAGACAAAATTAAGGTCTTTCTGTGATTCCCAATAAAACTCATCAAGGGAAAGGGCTGTTGAATCTTAAGTAATGATTCTGTAAGACTTGTTATAAAGTTCCTAAGTAAACACAGATGGTGTGTGGAGAGGTTCCTGGCCTTGCAATTTCCAGCGTTCACGACCGTTCAATTTGCACATCTGCGTGAGCCCTGAAGTTTTGGGCACAAACAGTTACTGCACTAAATATTACAGACTATAGGTTTGATACCTCACATCTGGAGAGAGGCACAGTGGTTAGCCTCACACCCGTCCCCAGCTCTGTCCGAGGAGCTTGCAAGTCCTTTCCATATCGTGTGGATTCACTCCATGTTCGTCCTGCATTCCCAAAAACAGTGACCCTAGAGCCGATTCCAGGAAGCAGAGCGCATTAGACATGGGACATCTTAGACGGAATACCAGTCCAGCACAAGTCAAACTCATACCCACAAACATGGAGGACCCGGAGAAAAGCCAGACACACAGAGTGCAGGGAGGAACATTATATGAGATGATTTACTAGTCAACATCTAATTGTTGGTTACACATTTATTGCTTTCAGTGCTTCTGTTCAAAATCTTCAGTTTTATCAATTTCACAGACAACTCCTATATATCTTTAATGTATTGCCACACTTGTTTTTTTTAATCTGAGGCGTTTTAATCTTCACTATTTCTAAGAAGGGGAGATATTGTTTGATTAGTTTTATGAGCAGTCACGTTTAAAAGTACACTTATGGTAAGATGATTTATTTTGTTTTTGTTTTTTTATTTAATGAATACCCAAAAATCGCATGAGGGTCACATTGTTTGGCTTTATCGAGGATTTAGCAGCATGCCAGGACCCTTGATCACGTACCATCATACTTCATAAGGTTTTCACGAGGAACCGCATCTCGCAAGGGTTCTCACTCACTCACACACACACAAACACACACAGTCAATTTCTCTGAACACGCAAGGCAGGCATCCTGATCATTCTCCTTAAACCTAATGCCCCACAGGCTCTCATAATATTCTGTAACTCTGAGTGTGAAGACTCCCCTACAGAGCAAATTAAACAAAACCCGTTTCATGTGCTCCTAGACGAATTTCCATGGGGCATGTTACAGAAGTGCTAAAAAAACGCCTTGATGGGATCCCAGGAAGAGAACTGGCACAAACACAAAGCCCACAATTGGTTCTTTTCATGATAAACAGAAGAAAATACGGTACCTGGCTGCTTCCCTGCAGACATATCATGACTTTTCATAGGAAAGGTCAAGTAAAACCAAGTCGATGCCTAATAGTATGCAACAACCTAATTAATCATTCATAGTGCAATTGTTGGGGGGGGGTTACTTTAGGTCATTGCATGGTCTTTTCTTTGTCATAATTTCACCTTCTATATTTTTTTCATAACACATTAGCTTACCACAGCCTTATTACCCTGTTAATCCTGAGATCTATGCAGCATTACTGAATTCTCACTTAGCCTGCGCAAAACTTTAAGAAATTTTAAATGAAAGAATTGTATAATTAACATCAAGTTAGCAAAATTTTGTTTAATTTAGTTACTCATTTATACTACCTGGAAATTTGACAAGGATTGCTTAAATCAAAAATATGTAAATTCACGGATACCTCTAAAGATTCTTATAAATCAAGCTAAATTCAACATGTATAAATATTTTACATTTTATGTTCATTTTAATCTTGTGGATCGACATTGAGGGCCTCCCATCGCTTTCTGTTTCATTGGGGTATTAAAATTAAGTAACACGCATGCGAATACATTTCTCATCTGTCTCCACTGCATAACGCAAAGGACTCAACTGGAAAAAAATGGTTCATGACCTTCATAACTCAGACAGTGGGCACAAAAATGGATCCTTTATATTATGGAGCAGTTTTGCCCCCACTAGTCCTGAGGCTTTTGTTAAGATCAAGCTTCATAAAATTCCCTGAGTATCAGGACTTAAAGGCTGTAACCTGGCATCCAGCAAGATCCTAAAAAAAAGTGTTAACTGACCACAAAATGAACATTTTACAAAAGCCTTGGCCATCTCCTTCTCCAGGTCTGGACCCCATTGATAACTAGGGTTGGCACCACAGTCGTGTAATATCCTTGAACATCCAGTCATTGACAAAAAATATTGCACATAGCGACAATTCCAAAGCACAGGTTCTCCTTTCCATAAGCTTAGCACAGGTTCTCCTTTCCATAAGCTTAGCACAGGTGCTCCTTTCCATAGCTTAGCACAGGTGCTCCTTTCCATAGCTTAGCACAGGTGCTCCTTTTCATAGTTTACCACTGGTGTTACTTTCCGTCAGCAGTTTATGACTGTATATTTATCAAGGGTACCAATAAAAGGAGCCAAGTTTTATTGTTTTCAAAAACAACATTTAAATAGATTAATGGAAAAAAAAAACTTGGCAAAGAAGCATGGAACCTGAGTCCGGTAAACCTTTTAATGTTAATAACTCAATTAAATAACTCAATTGTCACTAACACATTGTACTAGGAGTCATTATGTCACGTTTGACAATTAAAATCTCTTCCTGGCTGTAAAACATTTGTGTGATATTGCAGAGACACAGTGAAAATGTACAAATATGTGTCACCATGTCACTGAGACTGGAGAGGCAGTTGGGGAGAATGGATGGACAGATATATATGGCATTATGTAGACGGTATGCAGATGCTGTGTCATATACTGTAGTGTTTTCTTAAAGCATGACTGCTATGTAAAGACAGAAAAGCACAAGGATGTCAGGTAGATACTGATATTCTGAGCTTTAGATATTTTGACAGTTTTAAAATTGCATCCAAAGAGACGTCTCTCTAAAAAGTCTTTAAGTATGAACCTGACCTGGCCAGCCAATGGCATGACGTCATGGCGGAGACCTTGCTACATAGGCTCGTAAAATATACCTGCTCACCCACGATCAATGTAGTACATCTCCAACAAAGCCCATCTCCATGCATGTCACGGCTGAAGACAGAATCAATGTTTACCTCCACTCAAGCCACACCAAGGTCTGGGGCCCCTAATAGCCCCAGAATAGTCACTACACAAAATATTAAATAAATGTGTTCCTTAGTTAGGAGATGCTGAAGCAGCACATTCTGCTAACCAGCTAACTAATTATGATCTCCAGACTCTACTCACTAGTTATTTATTTCATATTTGAAACATCTGAGGGGGATCGGGAGTGTACCCAAAGTGAGTTTTTGAATGCAGGCGCAGAAGAGAAACACCCAGGCCGGCTCAAAGCAATCTCAGGATGCATGCGACACTCGGTGGCTCCAGCCACAGAGAAAGTCATTGTAAACCTATTCATCGCGGTTTTTGAAAAGTTTTGGGGTCAATCATCCGCCTTTACTCTCTGTCTCTCGCTCAGTCGCTCGTGGCCCGGGTGACTTCCAGTGCACGAAGGTCAGCGAAGTAGGAGAGAGCAGCTTACACACAAAGCCTTTCCTCCTCTCTGCTGCCATCCCCCCTCAAATCATAGCTCCACTCCATCTTCAGAAGTTCTCTTAATCAAAGTGTGGTGCTCTGTTTAATCAAAGAACCTTAATAACTGGAGCTCCTAACACAGGCCACCGGGGGATTAAAAATCCACCAGCCAGAACTAGGTTCTTCGATCCAGACTTCAGAGCCTAATGAATACTCCCTGAAGCCTGAGATCACAGCGAAGTCCTGGCCTACCGTCGAGTGGACTGGAAGGCCCTTTAATTCCTTAGGAGATCCTATCTGGCATGATGAAAATAGATATTGGCCTCTGTGTGTTGAATGATTAAAAGAATGGCAGAGGATTAGGCGAGAAGCTCCCGAAAGCTTCAGAGTGTCTCATTTACATGGCATTAGCCCTGACAGATAAGTGTTAACAGAGCAGAGTAACCTGAAGGCAATGTTATGTGTGATTTAGCGCCAACAATTATTTACTCACATCTTAAATGGCTTAAGCCTTGTTTATGCTAAAACTGCTAATCTGCCGTCGTATAATAAACCACGGATGGCACAATAAACTGCAACATGATTTTCTGCTATTAAATCATTTAGTGTTGTGTTTTTATACAGGTCATCTGTGACACTTTGATCTCAAATTTAATACAGTAAACTATGCATTAAAATTTACACTTAACAAAAAAGGTGCCATGATTATAACCTCAAATAATAAGATCGTGACCTCATGATCCATCAAGGTCATTGAGCGAGAGCTTGTGGTCAGTGAGGTTAACGTGAAGCCAATTATAACTATTATTTCCTCTAATACTTAAAGAACAATTAGCCATCTTATAAATTAAATAAACAACAGACCACGTTATGATTAGGTGCCAAGTTCCTCCTTATAATGATACGTCCTCAATAATAATCGAACTTGATTTCTTGAAACGGACCTATAAGATAAATCTTCCACAATGCTCCGTTAGGTGTGCTGAGAGAGACCCCACAAGGAAACGGCAAATCTGGTATCAATATTAATGACAACAAAAATTAGTAATGTGACAATTAATCAGTCAATTTTTACAACCAAAATTCATATGGGATTGTAAAAAAAAAGCTGTTTAACGAGATTCTAATGTAGATATGACAAGCTGGCTTTCTGTCATGTTGCAGCTAACTGTAACATTTTCATGTCTGTCTTGGCAGCTTATTAAAATAAATGAGGCTGCTCTTGGCCACTGTGGCACCTCTGCCTAATGGAAGATGAGGCTTCTGCAAGCCACTACCCATAAATTGACTGATCGTGAAGTCTGAAAGGATCCGGCCAAAGTGGACAATTAAGATGAATATTTTTGCACAGCCCGAATGAAATATTCCTTGTTATTTTAATAATGCAGGCGCCATCTAATTTCCACACCTTGGTTTTGTCAAGACACTCTGCCTCTTTGCATGTCCCCGTGTCACTTTGAACTCAATCTCTGACATTTTTTTTTCTTGCCATGACCCGGCTCACTGAGAGGACACTTTCCATCTGCAGACTCCCACCCCCCCCTTTTTGGGTAAGTGAAATAAAAATTGAAAAAAGTATTTGTTTTGCCAATTTACCACATCTTCTTTTCACACTCGTCCTGCACAAAATGCATTTGCTTATGAAACATCTAAAGAGGGTCATTCTAATTGGGCTGATCCATTATGGATCAGAGAGCCACCGGTGAAGCCCCATCCAATGTAACGCTATGTTACAGCGCAAAGAGCCCAGGCTAGTGGCACCTTACCAGATTGGTTGTGCCCGGCACCGCCTCATTCCACACGGCCGCCATTCTTTGGGCCTTTCTGCTTCTTCTTTCCATTTGTTAAAGGGAAGATATACTTTGTATACCGCAGTTTTGAAATATTGCAAATCTAAAAATCTGAATCTGATCTACTTTTTTTATTTGAAGCAATTATTTTACTTCCGAAATGTGTATGAAGATTGTTTAGCAGAACTGCAGATGCTCAGGGTAAATCGTTTTAAAAAATATGCTATTTGTTTCAGTGTTTCAATAGACCTTTGTGTCTTGATACACAATGAAATACTGAATCTGAATCTAATCCAGCATGCATGTTTTTTATTATTAAATATATTTTCCTTATTATTAAAGGAAATATACCAAAAATATACACCTTTTAAAACTAGCAGCTGAACGTAACACAAACACTGACATTATCTTTTGTTCAGTCATTCATTCATTCATCACGGAAGTTACATGGCTAGGCTTCGTTCGGGGCCTTTTAGAGAAAGTGGGCCGCGAATCAAAGGCATCCATTTTGGTTCATTATAAAAGAGAAACAGAGACACCTGTCAGCAACTCCCCTCACTCACACACTGCACAGCTGCTCCCCTCTAACATCAGTTTCAAGTTGAACGTCTGCCTCTGTACCGCAACAAAGAAATTACAGTAACTTGCCACTATCTTGGCAACAGGATGAAATTGTTATTGGCCTGCGCTTTAAAGCTATCACAAATCCCAACTGAGCCCACGGAATTCATAATTACTCAAGCTGATATTCCAACTATAAAAAATCATAATCATATAATATCTGTCAAAAGTCGCAGAATAAAGGGTGGATCAAAGATGCATGAAAGGCAATGGACTTAAAATATTGAGTTTTACTGCCTCATTACCGAAGGCATGAGTAGGGATACTGTTTTTTTTTGTAAAGAAATCATAAGCCAGCAATAACATAAACAAAGATATTTCAGGCAGACTGGGATGGACATTCACTGTGTTATCCATCCAATAAAAATGTTTATGTTATAAAGATTTTCCTTCCACGAAGGACCACAATGCACAGAGAATGATGTGGTATGTTACGGTGGAGAGGGCAAAAATACACAGCATCTTCACACATGTTTTGATGGTTTTGTTCGCTTCCTTTACTAATGATTTCGCCGGTGCAGCTAATCTCAGCCATTTGGTGCAGTCGTACTGCATGTTAGCACAAAGACTTTAGTATAGCAGTTTCTAACCAAAATATATCATTTATTTAAACACAAATTGTGTATGTTGTGCAAATGTTATTCTTTTGTTTCAGCAGCCCTGTTTGAACTGATTACATTGTATGTTATGTATACACTGTACGTTAATGACTTAGCTGGGGAAAGAAATACTCTGTGATCATGGGGATGTGACATTTCCGGCATGGAGTACACTTATTGGCCATCAGTGTGACAGTTGGTATAGTGTATGCAGCCAGTTAGCTCTGCCTCACCACATCTCTAGCATACCCATGTCCTCTGGTTGGCTATGGAATTAGTCTGTAGCGGGATAAACAAATCATGGGTTCCTCTCAGTACCATGACGGCTAGCCTGGTTTAAAACATGCAATGGCCTGTCAATGTTTTTCGCTCCATGCGATGATTAGTTTACCGTTAAAATAGAAGGAAGAAATGAATGAAGGATTTGACATATATATTCATTTAATACATGGTATTATCCGTGCCGTCTGGAGCCGACATAGTTGGCTCACTGTTACTCATCCTCACGCATTGTTACTGTCGTCTCTCCATTACCCCTGGGCACTGTTACCCGCAGACACCGCCCAGCGCTTCCAGGAAACCACACCGCGATTTAAAGTGTCACTCATTTCCCAATAGAGGGCAGCTGTTTAAGCTATATTCTCACCTACCTAGCTGTTTGTTTGCCATGTTTCTGTTTTGAAGTGCATTACAATATTTGTATTAGATATCATTATTTGTATTATGTAGGTAAAATGTCATTTTGTGTAAAATGTTGTTCTTAGCTCCACCGGTGTTTTTTTAATCAAGCTGTTCATCAAGCACACTATTGTTTATACAGATATAATAAATATGATAACAATATATACTTATACTTACATAAAGTTGCCCCTTAGATTCACAAAAGCAATGCAATCACTCTACAGTTTCTCTTGTTCAAGTTATCATAATGCCTTTTAGGACAACATATGTATTTTTTGTGTGTGTATTTGTATTTACTTCTAGATTCTATTTTGGGTCCCATAATGGAAATATATTCTCTGTCAGTGTCCTGCTGCATCACCACTCGCACCACTCATCCTTAACTCCCGACTGCTGCATAAAAAAAACTATATTGTAGCTATGAACCCAGCCCATACCCCCATAACCCCTAAGAGGCATTCCTATGAGTCCGCGAGTCCGTATACATGCAGTTTCTGAATGTTCTCACTTCAAGATCTCTGATAGAAGAGTCATGACCTGACATGCCTGGAAGCTCCATGCCTGCAGATCTATCTGCAGATCTAGCACCCAACCTCTCCAAGGTGCCTATTCACTTGTGTGTGGGGTGCCCATGCAGGCTCCACTTACGTTAATTAGGACCAGAAAGAGCGTACCTATCTCCTCTGTGGCTGTGTCACTCCGGTCCTATTCTGCTGGATGCTTCTTCCCCATTTAGCCTTGCATTTTCACGTACAGAATCGGGTGTTATGTCACAGATATGGCTCACATTTTGGCATGTATACAGCCCTGATTCAGCATCCGCTGAGCCCCGGCACCAGGGAATCTGCTCAGTGTTTTCTGCAAAGGGCTCCTGCAGCTATGGCCCAGCTTGAAATCAAACCAGTTATCTAAGTGAAGAATGTCGTTCGAGACTATTACTCTGACTCTCTGCCATCATAGAACACGATACGTAAGCTATACTGTCTCACTGACTCGAGCTTTAACTTTCTCATATAATGATGTTCACATATGAATATTCAGTAATTTTAACTTATTCTTTAACAAAGATTATGCTTTTCCCATTTCTGAGAACTGGTACAGCAACACAAGTGTTGTATGATGATAGATGCTGAAAACACTTATAAATAAATACTAAAGTATAATAAAGTATAAATAGCAGTGATTTTCAACCTCCATCCTGTTTCAACATACCAGCATGCCCTTTAAAACTTTATTGGTAAGAAAGTAAGAAGATCATATCAAAGGAGTAACAAAAACTTTTTTAAATTGCCATTATGGTGATATATTACTGCTTTATTATTGTTTTTATCCAAAGTGACATATTTTTGAGAAAGCTGGGTCAGACAGTCCCTGGAGTCCCAGCTAGCTGTTTACCTGCACCAGGTCCAGGTCTATATACAGAGGTAGAAAGTTCAGGTGCACAAAGTACAAATCCAGACCAAGATTTTGTTACAACTAACCAGTTGAACGTAAAGAGTCACAGTCACAGAGTACAAAACTGTTTGGCTGAAACAAAATCTTGATCAGGATTTGTACTTTGTGCACCTGAACTTTCCATCTCTGCTGTTCTTGGTCTATTGATATGCAATTATTCAGGTTGCATTTTTCTTTGGCACAGAGGTCCATTTCAGCAGCAGGGCCAAATAGCACATCAATATTGAAAAACCTCTTGTATTGCGTAATTAAAGATTTATTGAACAATTTCTCTTGGTTGAATTTTCACACCGGGATTGGTTTGCTAAAGTCCACTTTGAAAGCAGCGTGAAATATAAGCAATATCACATGGAACCCTGAAGGAATATGTGGACATTTGCACATGCTGGATTTACTACCGCAAACAGAAATTGAACAGGCATTGGCTGATGGCCTTTCGGAAAAATCCTCAAAAATTTTGCTTTGGTTGGAGACGGCACAAAGGAAACACACATGGGTAAAACTGCCCCTTTAGGATGCCCTGCTCATGGCTTTACTGTACCAGGCCCAAATCTTAATGTTTTTCTCATCCTTTTGGTCTCAAACCCATTCCTAAGGAAACAATTTTGCTTTCACAAGGTGTGTACAATTGTAATTAGTTTGGTTTACACTTTGAATATCATCTGCTACATTTGATGTCTGCTTTTTACTTTGTTTTCTTTGTCTGTCTTCTATAAACTGCTACTTTAATATTTCAGATATATAATGACTATCAAACTGGCATCCAATCTAGGGTGTACCCCAGCCTTGTGCCCTATGTCAGTGTTTTCCAATCCGGTCCTTGGGGAACCAAAGACAGTCCACGTTTCTGCTCCCTCCCTGCTTCCAAGGGAGCAAAAATGTGGATTGTCTGGCAGGGAGCTGGGAGGAAGCAAAAACATGGACCTTGTGTGGGTCCCCGAGGACTGGGCTGGGAAACAGTGCCCTGTGCTTTCTGGGATAGACTTCAGCCTCTCCACTGCCACCCCACAACCCTGGCCAAGATAAGTAAATGGACGGGTGAATCATGATCGATATTATGCTCTAATCTTTGAGCTTATTCATACAAGAGTTACTTTCACAAATTGACAGAGAGGTAAGAATTTTGCCTCATATTAAGATAATTGCTAAATGAATTGAGGTTTACTATAAGATTAGTCTTACTAGAAGTTACATTTGAATTTAAAGGAGGAGTTTAAAAGAATTAATTTAAAAATAATGAATTGGAACGCTAAGTATGCAATTAAGCGGCGTGCCAGTTCCGGAACCCCATTTAGCACTGAATACAAATATGAGGATAGCAATACTTTATGGACATGGCAGCTAATTGTGCCTCCTGCTGCAGATTTTATGCTCTTTAAGCTTATTATCTAATTGCCTGGCAGGACCTCCTTCCCCGAGACTTTGACATGACGAGCACCCCCCCCCCCCACACCCCCGCCCCACCAGTTGAACGTTTTAA
>JAODLD010000144.1:4535024-4547030 GCA_026781065.1 Mormyrops boulengeri
CCCCCCCCCCCCCCCCCCCCCCCCCCCCCCCCCCCCCCCCCCCCCCCCCCCCCCCCCCCCCCCCCCCCGGGCCCCGGGCGGGCGCCGTAACCTCCTGAGAAAATTTTGTGAGATAATGACTGCCATTTCTTCTTCCCAGTCAGTGATGACAGCTTGAACTAACCGATAATGGCAAGCCGGCAGAGAATCCACCCACTTACGTTATTTCTCCTGACAAGGCTCCAGGGGAAGGCCTCATTTTTTTGACATTTGACCATGCAAATTTGGTCCTGCTACATTATTCCACATTTACATCCTCTCAGGCCCGCTGCTTAAAATATGCTACAAGCACCAGAAGCTCAGCTAATAAAGGCTAGGCAGAAAAAGGCCAGAGTTAAAAATGAATGTAAAAAGTAAATCTAAACGGAGGATCCCGATCGCCCGACGGCTCGTCCTTTCCTAGAGAATGAGCCGGAAAGACGCGGGCACGTTTAATGTGATTTCTCGCCAGTACATGAGAGGGAAGGCATTTCGGAATAATTAACAGCACAAAAATGTCCAGTTTTCCTGTTTGTTTTTTTTTATTTAATTTTTTTATTGACACATGCTCCCAAAAAAACCCTCAGAGAGAATATTCGGGAAAATCACTTCCATTCAGTGGAATACCCTCTGGCCCGAAACGGTAAACACATATCACAACGGCGGCCATCCCAACCACTCGGTAACAACAAGTACTGTTGAAATAAATACTACCCTCTTGCATCGGGATGTGCAATATTCCTCCGCAGCGCAGCAAGTAGCCACTGCTTTTGTCAGGGCCAGGATTCCTTGTTTATATTAATAAGGTAATTCTTTGTGTCGGCTGTTTATTTATTAATGAAATAATTCGGACGCTTGTTCATTTATTAATGCTGTATCTTCATCACCTCTTTGGGAGAGCAGCTGTCTTGCTGGGCAGTGGGTGGGAATATTAAGGAGCTGAAGGAATAATTGGACAGGTCTTGGTGGGTCAGCCCACCCGCTGAGCATACAAGCAATCTCGGATCACCAGCGTTCCCCAAAGTGACAGGACTGCGGCTTTAAGGCTCATGCGAAAAAGGTTGCCCTTGTAAGAGCTAATAATGTGCCATAGCGGTATTAATAAGAGGGACTTTGATAGGTTCTCGGGCTCGCCCCGCATCCTGTCGCCTTATTATCATGTTGGTGGGGAGCCGTTTCGCGCTCACCTGTTACCTGAGGCGGTTCACGATGTGTCAGGACTCAGCCGCAAGAGCAGACTTGTAGATGACAAGTAAATAAACCTCATTACAGTGGATGTTATAACGCAGCATCCTCGATGAACTGACAGCAGCCGTGTCACATGAAAAGCTCTGTTGCAAAATAAGTGTCACGCGATTCAGGCAGAGAGCGTGGGCACATGTTTAAAAAATACAGTGAATTACCCAACAATAATGTAATAATGTTTAGAAATCATAAGTGTCGGAAGGACAACCAGTTTCATTAAGCATAGACAAAAATATAGATAATACACATGATGATGTTTTATGATAAAAAATACCACAGGACTGAAAACTGTTTGCGTTTCAAAAAAAATCATTTTCACATACTTTGGCAAAATAATAAGTTTTACATGTGAAAAAAATGCATACTGGAATACAATTATAATAAAATAATAGAAATAGAATAGAGGTATATGTAAATCGTCATCATATAATTTTCTGTTGCATCATATAAAAGTTTCCGTCACTATATTAAGTCATTAATATTTGTGAAGCAAACTGATGAAGATTTAAATTTGCTTATCATATTTCTGTTTTATGCAAAATTCTCTAGTCTTTCCAAATGTTGTCTCAGTAACATTTTAATCATAATGTGCTGAGGAAAAATATTCAACAACCAACAACGTCAGATAAAATAAATTACAATCATATCTAAATTTAAATATGCAGTCAACATCTATATTAAAACACCATTTGACAAGCTTGTCAGTTTTGTAAACAACTGAAGTACAAAATAATTATGAGTGTATTTAAACTAAAGGCATATGTAAATTTCATGCCTGGAAATATGTAATGTAAATATGTCATTGTGTCAGAATAGAAGATAATGTGATCATCCAGTACCATTATTTATCTTGCAAGACAATATCTAAATTCAAAAGAAATGCAATAAATTTCAGATCACTGCATATTTTTATTACCAATACAGTAAGAAAAGAGTGCTGTTTTTGATAATAACTTTGTATTTGTTTCATGACAATTGTTACTTTGATGGATTCAAATTCTTTACATCAAACGGTATCAGAAAAAATAATGTAAAATTTCAGAATGAGCTGGAACTGTACGAACAGGAGGTCACACTGGGATATGCACACAGACACCCATAATTCATTTTTTTCATATCTTCAGACAGCAGAAAGAGAGGGAGGTGGACTTGAAATTGCCCGAGTAAAAAACAGACATTTAAAATGACTTTGGTATTTTGAATTATCAGACAAAGGGAGGATGTAGATCCAGGTTTCACTTTATTTGTTAATTATTAATGTCCAGCTCCATCAATATATGAGTAAGGGGCATTTTTAATAAGCACTTCATTATTCATAGACATAAAGAAGACTTACCTAGATAAGGGCACAACACTGAAAGCATAACAAATTAAAGGACAGTCAAGTCAATTCTGTCTTTATTGTTGGGAAAGTTCAAAGAAACAAAGAAAAAAAGTATTCAGGGTGAAATTAAGACGCATCATTGTAGTTCTCAGTATGTATGACTTTCATTTGCATAAAAAATAAGAACACTGATAAAATTACTGTAAGTGATAAATTATGAAAAGCAGTCTCCTGTACTGCAAGACTGCATAAAACACTGTCTCTATTTCCTGTGCACCGTTAGCGTGCGCCGTGATACAACAGGCAGGACACCCACATCGCTCCTCACTGGTACAGCGCAGGCTGTTTTAGAGACCCATTCAACAGCTGTTGTATTTACTACCATTTCAGCTTTTGGTTTGCAAAAATGCTACTAACCCATATCATACGATCCATTATCACGTTCTATTAAATTATGCTTTTAGTTCATTCTATTTTTTTATTAAATGGTAGCTTGTCAGCTGGTCATCTGTTTGTGTTTCAGATGAAACCACATTGCATTCATGATCCTTGATTATCCCATACATGATCTTCTCAGAAAATTTATTTAAAAAGTAAATTTATTAAAAATTTATGTTTTTATCAGGTTCCTAAAGCATCGAGCCAAGCACTTTGGTCACGAGTGCTCTGTGAGTGGCAATAGAAGCAAAGCCTTTTACTGTATAATCCAGTAGAGTTTTTTTTAGAAAGGGAAGGTTCATTAAAACTAGTTATCTTACATCATGGATTATTGTCAAAGAGGATAAGCTTTTAACAGATCGCAATTTTGTCAACCGGCTGCATTAGACACTCTTGGATACCCTAGATAAGGCTCTTGGCTTCGATAAGCCGCATTTGAACGAGCCCTTTTAATTACAGGATATAGGAAACAGCTAGATAATTTACTGGGCACCTTCAGGTAACACCTAACAAAGCAAATTAAATCCTGTTAAGTACAAGTCATATTCATGAGTCGTTCATGGGCCTTTGCATATGTCTGGTAAGTCATATTAACATATTCAATAATATCCTTCAATGGCCTGTAAGAACAATCGCAGTATTACTATATTTAGTCTACTACCACATTTATATACACTGATTCATAATTATGTAAAATGCAATAAATCACTGGATTGCGAAAAAAAACTATATACATTCTTTCATCATGTTCAACCTCCTAAATTAAGGGCCATAGTAAATTTAGTAGAATGCAAGGATAGCTAGCTTCAATACAATCTGAATAATCGGTGAGTTAAATCGCAGACCGAAAATGGAGACTAAACAAATGCTTTGAACAGAGTTGCGGGACACCAAGCCTTGCGTATGTACTGGAGACGCCATGGAGAACTCCAGGAAAAGCAAGCGTTTCTAGGGTCTTGTTTTTAACAGCTACACAATATTTGTGTCCCTCCTTCCTTATCTACCTACCTCATTTGTTCCACTATACTATATATGTAAACGTGTGAAATATATATATATGTATATAGTGTGTGTGTGTGTGTGTACATGTATGTGTGAGAGATGCTTGCTGCTGGATTTCACACTGTTATTTTTGTTGACACGACAATGTTGGACATCTTTTTTCTCATAAAGGCCAAAGCGAAAGGACAATTAGAGTGCTGTTTTCTAAGAGCGGGGACAGCCTTCCCGGTGTCTTGGCAAAAAATGCGACACTTGGCTCCCTGTTGATATGACGAAGTCAGAGTCCCACTAGTGTTTCGGCTGGATTGACTGGCACATCCCCCTACCTCCTGCTGATGTGCACTGAGCGACCTGCCACACAGCGACATCGCAGCGTATGTGAAACGCGACGTCAGAGTTAGCTACAGTTATCTGCTTACACAAAGCACCCCTCACATCTTTTGAAGTCCACTTTTCATGCGCACTCAGTCATTAACTCTTTATTAAAGTGGCAGTTGCAAAATGATCCCCCCAAAACACAAAATTTTCCACATTTTTCCTCAATTGCTTTTTAAAAGGCAACGGCATGAACACAAGTGTATATGTTTCTACTGTTGTTGATATTCCGCTTTTGCTTGTATCGTGTTTTATTGCTTTATGTTATTTATCTCTGGGAGGTGTGTTTTGCTCATTTTCTCCTCTCCACAATTTAACATCGTCTGTGTCAGCTTCAGGCACCGGGCCTTTATTAAATATCTTATTGCATGTTAGTGTGCTGTGTACCACCACATTTTTACACCGCGCAGAAACAGTTTATCACATTGCTGAAATTGCTCCCCCCCCATAAGCAGTTGGTTCTTGTCCAGATGGCCCCAAACACTTTGATGTGACCACAGGATGGCTTCATTGCTAAATTGCCACCCTCATTCCGGATGGATGGAGGTGTTTGAGCAGAAGAATGGCAGAGATACAGCGTAGCCCCGAGCCCTGTGAAATATTGGAAGAAGTTTATAGTGAGCTGTAGCTTTTCAAAGCCTGCTGTAAATGTTTCTCAAAACAACTGGTTTTGTTTCAAGCTGATCTCTTTTACAGTTTTTATACTGAGCATCAAACAACTTTATATGTTTCCTTCTACTGTTTGTTTGTTTTTTACACAAGTTTACAAGTGTGGTCAATTGTCTGATTATTATTTTAGTAGATGCATCAACTTTTTTTTAATTCTACATATATTTAGAATACCGATATGTATGAAAATCTGAAGTGCCTCAAGTGAGACAATATTTTACATTGGCATGTATTTGTAACAACTGTGAGATAAAAGGCAGATGTGTTTAAAACTGCAATACCAGGAATGATCATCATCTGTGAGGAAGAGAGTGATTTAAACATCTCAGCCACAAGACAAACAACTTTGCTCACATTTAATCTATAGAAATCAAAGCCTTTTTCCCAGGCTCAATCTATTTTCTCACAGATATTCTCTGTGCGACAGTTTTGCCAAGAATCACACATTACAAGCTTGATGTATTTCAAGAGAAAATAAAGCTGTCTTAAAAACCAGAGAATTCAGTTCGCATTAACGACCATGAGCAGAATTCCCAATTCTGTGTTGTGGATGCAAACCAACTGGCTCATGGGTGCCAACAAAGAAAAGTTTATGTCTAAGTGATTTCCTACATAGAAATGACAGAAACTTACTTTCATAACGAGAAAAATCCTTTTATTTTTTTCATTTGGACAGGCAATATACATAGATGTTGCAAAATGAGATGTCCTTTCTTAACTTAATTCTGTCATTAAATCTGTTATTAACTAATGTGTCTGAAAATATATCTGAAAACATACAGCTTAAAGCATGAACTGCACATTCATTCCAGAAGGATGGGGCAGTGGCCGTTACTGAAAGTCTGCCCTACTGTGTTATACACAACTGATGAATAGCTTCTCTAATTGTGAGGAGGCTGTGAGTCGCGTTCATATGATATCAAAGGCATAATAAAGGAATAAAGCAGGACAGGAAAATACATTTCTCAAACATACATGTGCTGTGGGGGGGTTATGCTGTCGTGTATTATAATGAGAATACAGAAACATTTTTGAATCAATAACATATTGAGAATAGATATAATTGAATATATAAACAATATATGGCAGAAATCTTTTTTTTTTTGTTCATTATCGCTAACTATAATGTTATATGGTGAACGTGATGTTGGAAGTAGGGCTACCATGCCCCCCTGTGGTCAAAAACAGCAATTGGAAACTCATTCTCTTTTTTTTCCCAGACCTGAGTTACATCCTCTCAGATTATAGTCCCACACAAAGACTCCCAAAGAATAGTACTTAGTACATTGAATACATTCTAAGTAATGAAACTCATTATCTCAAAATGCCGTGTTTATGTACTGAACACTTATTTTCATCATTTGAAAAAAGAAAAAAAAATGATTCAATAAAGACAATGTCCTAAAGGTAACTAAATACTATTTTTACTGTATATTAAATATTGTTTTTAGTTTTACTGCATTGTTTGTTTGGTACAGAACTCTAACTGATCTTTTGCTAAATACAGAAAACAGTAATGTTAACAATAAAATAACACGCCCCTTTACATGTGTTTATCGCAATCAAGTCATTAAACGGGGCTTATAAATTTATAAGAATTTATAATCAATCATGAAAAAAAATAAAGTATGCATTATCCAGAAAGGATTCGTAGAAACCTGGTAGCTTAGATTCCGTTTCTTACTCTGGAATTCCTTTAACGCCTGAAATAAAAGCTCTCAGCGTTAAATAAACAGTGCGGAGTATATTTAGCTCAGAAGGATAACAGGCTTGACCTTTTCACTTCAAATGTGCTGGGGCCATGTCATTAATATTTCCATCGCAGCCGCCTAGGGCAGACATAAACTGGTGATAAATAATATCTGAATCATTTATAGAGAGTATTCACTCTTCACACAATATGTTAGATGACATGTGCCCATCTCTTCTGTTCTGCCCTTGGAGATTTTAATGCTAAATGTATGTGCATATTTTTTCATAGCAAGTTATATTAGAATTTCTCCCCCATTCCCACACGAAACATGAAAGACTTCTGAGTGCATAATGCTAGCAGAATTATAAAATCCCTCAGTGGCCCTGGGTATCAAGAGCCTTAGTAATGAGTGTGCTTAAGTGCTTTGTGTCTCTTTTTCCTTTACCTCTCTATCTTTTTTAGTCAGTTTTTCTGATGCCGTTATACTGCCTTTACTCTTTTCGCCCATCAAGCTGTAACAACGGCATCGGGCGTATTGCGTCAGGCAGGACTGCATTGTATGGATGCATGAAAGAGATAGAATGAGGCTATAAGGGGAATGGGGGTTAAGTGGCTTTGCCAAGGGGTGGGGGAAAGAATGATTGGAGCGGGGAAAACACACACACCCAGTGTGAGTGCCGAAGATGACGGGTAATGTAAATGGATTTCTACCATCTTCAGTGCCGCGTCTCCCGCTCCTGTCACTTCCCCCTCCCCGATCAAAGCTAACCTTGCTGGGGGCTCAGGAGTTCGCTGCTGCTCTCGGCTCCCTGGCTTCTCGCAATGAGCGGTAAGGAGGAATAGACGCCTTCCATCGCTCATGTAACTATACATTTAATGTCGGCCCTTCTAAATATAGACAATCGGAACAGGGAAATATGGATCCTTAAACTCCTGTGTGTGTCATCGGGGTCCTTAAAAGACCGAAAAAAGTGACACGAGCTGGTTTTTCACGATACGAATCCATCTTAACGTGGATATTAGAAGCTGACACACTACAGTGATGGAGATATTGATTTTATAATTTATAAACCCAAAGAGAGGCAGAAATAAAGCTATATAAGCATATAACCGGCATTTTAATTTGCATAAAAGCAAAATGAATATTTGACCACCAGAGAGTGCTGTTGAGCTATATACTTGTCATGTTACATTTTCTTAATAATATTGCAACGATTGCTCTTTCATTAACTTTGTTCGTTATGATTTGTAGTTTATTTTAAGGTTTATCACGCAGATAAACCCAATTGTTAATTCGAGACATTGTAATAAATTTTACCTATATGTCAGTTCCTTCAGAATTAGAATAAATAGCCTGTACTAAACTTACGGAAATTATCCCATTTTGTTCATCTGTGGTTACCCCATCTGATTGTCACATTGGGGAGCTATAGGGCTTAGGGTAAAAGAGTTTTGATTTAAACTGCAGGCTGAGAGAACACAGTAATGGTGTTTAAGAAACCAAATGACTTTCTCCAGCTAACGAAGGAAAGGTAAAAGATTAATGAAACCAAGGATATCAAAGAACTACTTTCATCCATCAAGGCCGGACCAAGACCAGAGTGAGAAACACGAGGAGTTTAAATATGTAAAATAACAAGACACGGGTGAAATCAGTGGCACACTGATTAGTTGAAATGCTTTGGACGATTTGTAAATATTACGGAGGCCTCAAGGTGCTCCCTATGTCGCCCTCTAGTGCCCACTCTAAGTATTGCCCAAACCGATGACTGATATGCATTAGTGTTGGCTAAAAAATTCGGCTCCAAAAAAATATCTCAATTGTGAAAAAGTGACACTCCAGAGATGATGACAGTGTTTTCGAAAAAAGTGTTTGAAAAAGATAAATTGCAGGCCCAGTTTGGAGCCAAGATAAACAGTTCCTTCTAGCAGTGGTCTTGAAAGTTTAAAATGTAGTGGTTTAATTTAGGCCTTTGGGACCATTTCATGCCTCAGACTGAAGTTTGAATGTTTCCAATTTTCTACAGACATATGGACTATCCTCTCCAAATTATACTGGTCATGTTTAAGCACAAAAACAATGCCATCTTATAAAAGCTACAAGACTATGTCCTTCTAAATTTTAACTGAATAAAATGGAAAAAATTTACTGGGGAAAAAAAACTCTACCTTCTGTTCTTAAATGTTTATGTTGGGATACTGGACCACTTTTCTTCGAGGGATGTAGGAAGCATTTATTCACTCAAGAACTTTCTGTAAAGGTTTGTAACAACACATTATGTAACAGACAGCTTGAATACAATATTTAATAAATTTCCCCCCTTTTTGTAATAAATGGTTACATATTGCGGTGGTTATTACAAAATACAGGAGTTGCATTTTTTTATGAAAATGTAATCATACGGTACATTATATAATTAACAACCGAAATAGATGTCTTCCAGCGCGGTTCATTGACTTATTATATAATCCAGTGTCAAGTTCAATAACGTTACGATCATGTGATTGCAGAGGCCATGGACAGCATCCGACTTCATCCTGGTGTTCATGCAACCGCTCTTCAGTTTATTAGGGGCATCATTTTCCTGGAATATGGGAAAACCATGAGGGATCAGGGTCTGCACCATGGGGAACACCTAGTCCAATTAAACGGTCTCATATTCCTTAGCCGTTACTTTACCACTGTAACACGCTATGTATATTGTACACATTTTTTTTCTCAAAACTTCTGAGACAACAATGAATATCTGTTTTTTTTTATTTTATTTAATCCTAGAAGTAAGATGTAAGAAGTAAGAAGTAAGGCATGTGGAAAGGCATACCATAATTTCACACTGGATCAGAGGAACAGTCCTATTTAATGAAGAATCCAGGTTTCATATATATGGCAGTAACAAAAGGGTTTATGTGATGAGATGAAAGGGACTGACAGCACAACGTATGAAAACAATATGGTGGTGGAACATTTGAGTTTGGGGGGGGTGGGTGTTTCACTTACTTTGGAGTTGGACACCTGCACCGATTCACCTACACCCTGACATGAAAAATATCAGTCCGTACTTCAGAGTCGTGCGGTAGCTTCTGGTTTGAATCTTTGTAGAGGAGGATTTAAAGTGCAGCAGGACAATGACCCCAAACATATTCAGACACAAACACCTGACCTCAACCCCATCAAACACTTATGAAGGCATTTGAAGACTGAGAAAGCCAAGCATTCAGTGACATCACAAGATGATCTTCCATACTGGGATAATATGGATCATCAGGTTTTACCCAAACTTGTGGAGTCTATGCCAACTTATTATTAAAACAAAAGGAGGACACTAACGATAAAGGGAGAACACAAAAACTCACACACATGGAATTCTGCCGGAGACTCAAACCCTAGTCCCAGATGTGTGAGGCAATAGTACTAACCACTGCGGCACCATCAGGTCAGGTCAGGTTAGGCTGGGGAGCATGCGCTAATGCAGCACATCGCCGCACCCACCACATGGCGAAACTCCTTGGGATCCCAACTGGTGACCCCCCAGGCTGACAAACGGTCCAGTCCCACCCTCTGGAAGTGGCCATCCACCTGCCGCAGCCAGGTGTTATGTGGGCGTCCCCTCAGCCTGGTTCAGCCCCTCACGTCCTCAGCAACGAGGATCCTGCGAGCTGGGTCACCATCAGGGAAACGCGCCACATGCCCGTAGTGTCGTAACTGACGCTCCCTCAAAATGCAGGTAATGTGCCTCATTCGGGACTCCTCTAGCAACCGCTTGTTCGACACAAAGCCAAACCAGCGGTACCCAAGGATTCTACGAAGAGACACAGTACTGAAGGAGTCAAATCTTTAAAAATGAAACCACTTCATTGAAACAATTAACGTTGTACAGAAGGAGTCAAAGATCAAACAGCATAACCACAAACACTGGAGCCCGTATGGAAAATGATAAATATATGAAGTACTAGTATCTCCCGACTTTTTAACTGGAGAATACTCACATTGGAAAGGAGTGTAACCAAACATTTACAAAACATTAAACGTTGCTTCACATTAAAGACATCATGTCCAGACTGCTGGCCAGTGTGACATTAATCATAATCCCCCGTCAGCGCCAAGTGTCATATTGCTGCTATGCTGCTGTGTCAGATGTTTTAATAAATTTGACGTTATATTTTTGCCGTTTAAATCATTTTGCTGCCTGTCCTGTTCTGTCGTGGGTGCTCCCCATAATAAAAAAGCATATATATATTCTGGTTTTGCAGTATTAGTTGAATTAGTAATTGTAATATTATTACTGTTTTGGAAATTGTAATCCCTTATACTACTAATTACCGGGGCAAGTAGTAATATTACAGTAATGCATTACTGAGTAATACGTTACTGCCCAACACAGTGAAGTTGCGAGTAAAATATCGAGACATCACTCACTGCGGTCGGAGCATACACTGATCTTGCCGGAGAGACAAGCCGTTCCATTTACCTACCCAGATGGGCCACTTCAAATTGGGACCCAAGTGCCACCATGCAGCGGGCGACGCCTCAGCACCACACCAGCCCCGATCCCCAACAGGCCTGACCCTATTAGCTCTCCGACAGTTTTGACTCTTCCAGTGATGAGGCTATCGAAGGCTTTCCCCCATCCCCTTCATGCACCACCATGCCACCAGACCTCTTTTAGTTACCCCATGCCACTTTCAAAACTCATATGAAACTGCATGAAATGACAGGCCTCAGACAAACCGCTGGTTGGCATTCAAACTACATGTAATATCACATCTGTAGCTGCATGTATAATTCTGATTTGGTTACTTCAACATTAAAATAGTTTTTCATGTGGTATTTATTTTCAGGACAGAATGATTAGGTTCCTCTTTCAAACAGGTTTTGAATGTATATCATTCAACAAAAACGAATATGCTTTAAATACGTATGAATTTTCAGTATTTCATGAAATTAATATTTCATTGCTTCATTTCAGTATGAAAATGCACTGAGAGTCCCTGTTGTTTTGCATGTCTTCTATTAGATTGTCATGGCGGACAGTCAGCATGATGGTGAATATCGGTCACTTGGCCAGTTGGTTGGAGACACCTCTTGAGTGGCTCCTTGTTTTGAGTGTCTTGAGGGCCCTTGGTGAGCTCTGCTATGCGAAGCTGTCTTACTGGCACTACATTACCACACACACACACACACACACGTTGGTGTACCTATCTAAATGGGGACCGTCCATTCATTTCTATGGGAAAAACCCTA
>JAODLD010000144.1:4547130-4593296 GCA_026781065.1 Mormyrops boulengeri
TCAAAAGATGTCCCCAAAAGTAGGGAAATTTCAGGTTTTACTACACTTTGGGGACAATTTGGTCCTCAAATGTGATCAATGAAAACCCACACACACACACACACGCTTGCAGTATAACCATAGGAAATGAGGCGCTGCTTTCAGAAATTGTGTATACATTTACAAATAAGCACATAATCAACATTCTGTAGATCTGGAAAAAAAACAGCTACACATACTGCTGATAAGAGTGTATCAGCTAGCAAGCAAATATTAATTTGTGAGTATCGCTCTGGTGAGTTACTGCTGAACGCCTGTAATCGGTTTTCCTCGTGTTTGGTCCATTTCAGGGGCGGTGAGACCTTCCATGGTAGCAGCTGTGGAAAGTTACTGGTGAAAAAATGGATGGCATTTACTCAGGGATTTTCACATTATGGCTAAGGAATGTTTATGACATGTAGAAACAATAGGGGTTTTTCCATGGCTGAAATGCATTTTAAAATTTTAACTTACGCACAAATCATACGCATAACATTTTAAACATGTCTTCTAACGTATTATCACATAATAAGAATATTTTCAGTTATATACAAATACAGTATATCTATGTGAGTTCTTCTAGTAACCACTCTGGGCTGCATTAAATACATGCAACATGAAACTGTGCGACATGCGACGTTACCCCTACACTAGTATTCATATTCATATCAACCTACAGATTTTTGTTTTTGCAAAGAAATGTGTTTTCCCTTTGTGAAACAAAAATCCAGACCTATTTATGAATAGGACCATTTCCTCAGTTCTAAAAACAATAGCAAAATATAATAACAAAGAATAATTCACCTATACAGTATTTTCCAACCATAAGAATGCCCTGTATTCTGATCATTTTGGGAAAATCCCATCACAGCACAATTATAACTCACATGATAAAAAAATATAATAATTCCTGTTCTTTCCTACTCTCTGGAATAAATGTTTCTTCACAACTTTGGTCTCCAGAGTCATTTATGCAATAAAGTCAAAACAAGCATTTTTCTCAATTGAAATGACCGACATATTCCATCATACTTGTTGGTCCAGCATGATTTTTCCTAAACTAACCACACAGCACCTTGCAGCTCTACTATATGAATAATATCACTATCTTACATTTGGGTTTTATATTTGAAGCTGCCCCCCCCAAAAAAGCTATTGTACTGTATTCACCTGGTACTGTGTAGTCTTTTACATGTTAGCACATTGTTAAAAGTATGTATGCATTTAACTTGCTTTTTAAGCTTTTAAAATACTTTAATAAGCAATAAACACCATTTCCCTATATACACATTTCGTAAATAAAACAAGAATAACTTAAAAATGTTGTACAATTCTTAGATATTTCTTTTATGCTCCAACATTTCTTAGAATTTAGATACAGAAATGAGAGGTCGTTCTTTAAAAAGCATTTTTTTTTCATGCATCATTTGCAACACATGTTCATGCACACACAGCCAGTTTGATTTACTGCCCTCCAGTGGCTAAAAGGGAGTATGGCACAGAAAACTAGTGTTGCTGAAAGGCCTTGCCAGAGAAAACAAAAAGAAGTGAATTATCTAGTTCTGCAGCACGTCTACAGAGTGTTCTGGCTCCGCTCCAGGTTGGGGTAATACTTATTATCTAATTAGACTAAGTATTGGGTCCACGGTGCCAGCTTCACACCTCTCCATAGCCCTGCCTACTTACGATTTAAACAGACTTTTGAAAGCCCTTGGAACAAGGCCCTCAGCACCCTGGACAACATTCACTGTGTTTTTTTAGTTACCATAGCACCAGGACCCACTCCTGCATTAATAATTTGGTTGAAATCCCTAAACAAGACTCTTAATTGTAATGATTTAAGCATAGCCTTTGACAGACGTTTGACTTGACTTTGAGCTACCTGACTTTGAGGCCATATACAGACAAGTTAAATGAATGGAAACGTTTCCCTCTGACTTCAATAGACCGTGGAGTGAATTAGAATTTAATTTGGAAAGAACTACAGTTACCAAACAGATTCTAAGCTTTACTTGAACATTTGAATTAAGAAATCCAGATTCCATTTTTTTTTCTTTCAAAGTGGACTCATTTTTTACAATAACGCTTCGTTCAAAGTTACTTTTAATTACTTTTAGTTACTTTTAACTGCCCAGTGAGTGAAAGAAGTCCTGTGTCACAGACGTGGGCTTACCCTAACCCTCCCACTTAAAACCTTTATTAAGGTGCTGTCCCAGGAGCAGAAGATTACCACAAGACATGTGGCCCAGCCAGACCAGAGTCTTCACTGCCAGCATTTCAGATCCTAGCACAAACAAACCATCATCAGGCGATCTCACATTTGCTATGGGCAGAAACAGGCAGCTTCCTCAGTGTTTATTAACTGAGAAGACCAAAAGCAAAGTAACATTTGTGTGATCAATGCAGAAGATAATAATCGACTAGGATTAGGTTTAGGATTAGGTTTAGGATTAGGACATAGACTAGGCTGGGGACATTACAGCAATTACCTGTCAGGTCATTCAGTATGTTTTTTTATTATTATTATTATGTTTGTAAGTTGTCTTGAATTTATTTGGTAGTATATATTTAGTTGTTAGTAATGGATTTTGCACATGTATTCTTACGTGAAGAATGTTTTCAAAAAAGAAAACAAGATCTGAGCAGGTGTTAACACAGCATGGATGGTGTCATTATAACATATTAACATGCATATTTGGAAAATAATCTTAAAATTTCTCTTTCAGATCTCACAGAACACAGATTGTTATTGATAGCAGTTGTTTGAAGATATTTTGCACTCTGAATCAGAGCAGAGAAATTCGTCACTTGTAATTTGTCATGGATGCCAACACAGGGTGGAATTGTTACATTTTTTTCCGGAGTGTTAAAGGTCTCACCGCTGAATCTGCAGCGGCTTTTGTGTAGGCCCTCTACTTTGCCTTAATGCCAAAAGACTAATGGTCTGCCATTTTAGACAACGGGGTTTTAGTTGTCTCAGTTATTTAGACTGTTAGACAACTGCCTCTGAAACTGCCCACACAAGAATGCGGTCCGAGACGGACAGGGCCTTCATTCCCTGCCGAACCAGATTAAGTTGAAGCGGGCATGCTGTGAGAACACTTAAGAGTATTTTTTAAACTGCAGTCATATCATTTTTAGGCAACTCTTACTGACGCATCTACATACCAAAAGGTATCGCCACAAACACACACGACCCATACAGTATAACGAAGGAAGAATTGGTCTTGTTTTGTGCTTTCACCTAAACGAACCGCACTAACACTCGGACACTGCCATGCAAGCTAGGGAAGACGTCACATAAAATGCAGTAAAGGCTTTTCGTACGTTAACAGAACAATTCAAAGCTTTACAATAAGTGTTTTGTCCCTGTTCATGGCCAGTCATCCACTCAGTCATTGAGGCAAACAGATATTAATAGACAGGGAAAGTAACTCGAGATAGTAGCAAATAAAAAAGGCTCTCAAATGATGTAGAGATCTAGCTATAAAAAAAACATGGTAACACATGTGCATGTTATTTATTTTGTGCTAAATGTAACAAAATCACAGAGTTTCCCAAGTTTAAGGAATTAAGTATAAAACTTCTTAAACATGATTTAAAATAAACTTAGCCCGCCACTACCAGTTGTTTGGGAATTATTGCCCAAGTAAATGACTTTATGTGTGTCTGGTCGCTGGCAGAACTTACGGGCAGGGAGGAATGGAGATAAATAGTTCTCTTAGTTTTCACTCGTAGTGTGAAGTATATACTTATATTTTGGGGTTGAATGACCCCTCCCCCCCAATGGTCTACAGAATTGTTTTACCTCCATAAAATTAAACATCAAATAAGCTATTTTCATAGTCCTATTTTTTTGCAATAGACACACTGGCGTACAAAAGGCACTAAATGAATTATTTTTTGGAAATATCTGTAATGTCTAAAAGGATGTTACTCATCTGAACAGCCATGACAATATTCAAAAGCAGCTAATTCATGCAGTTTATCCTGTACACCATACCGTAACTTGCCCTGTTCACAGAGTGTATCTGTGAATCTAACACTGTCACACTGAAAACCTCTCATCAGTCATAAGGTCCACTTCATCGCCCCAAGAACCAAGTATTTCCTCTCAGCCCTGTCAATCATCCAGAGTGCCTAAGAACAGACTGTGCAACAGAGCAGTTTTCTTGCTGAAACTTGGCATAAACCCCCAGCTGCTCTCCACGAATCATAAGAAGGCGTGTACCTAGCCTACGAAAGCACTCTGGGCCTGTTGACGATTAGCAACATAGTCAAGGTAATGAACCACGCTCTATAACTGACTACATTTCTGGGACTATGAATCAAGTCTGTTCCAAGAAACTGGCAAGGATGTGCCCCAGTTGCTTTAACCGCTCATCAGAGGATCTCACTACCAGATGGAGCAGAAAATCATGCATCTGCCCCCATGGATGCCACTTAAGTACAGGGGAATTGCAAAGGCCAGTGTCCCACCTTGTCATGCTACTATACTATCACTTATTGTTTGCATACTCATTTTACTATGTATGTATATAACCCCATTAGTCTACCCCCACCCCCGTTTCACAACTCTTCCCGTTTCACTTGTCGTTTTTATGCTACATCATGGTCCTGGGGCCTGGTATACCTGCATATGAATGGTATGAAGTAAGGCCCACTTGGCATGGTAAAGCCATCTGCTTTCCTAGAGCATTCCCCTGGTAGCTTGGCTAGCTAAGCTTGAGCTATAGTAATCAGGGAGAGGCTGGTAGGCCTCACAGGGCCCTCTGCAGTAATGGGGTTCTCCCCTGCCAACTTGACTGCAGCTGTAGGCACAGGTTGATAGTCCTTCGGGGGAAGAATAGTCAACTTAAACAGGTTGATAGGCCTTCGGGGGATGAATAGTCATCTTAACAGGTTGATAGGCCTTCGGGGGATGAATAGTCATCTTAACAGGTTGATAGGCCTTTGGGGGATGAATAGTCATCTTAACAGGTTGATAGGTCTTCAGAGGATGAATAGTCATCTTAACAGGTTCTTATTTTGTTTGGAACATGTTGTGTAGCTCTTGCTCCAATACTGCTTATGCTTGTTGCCGGGCATTCATCGCAAGCTCAGCCTAGCTGCACTTATGGCAAGCCGACTACTTGGCAGCTAAATAAAATAAATGTAAATGGTACACCCATCCTATTGCTGTAGGATTCACAATATTAATGTTTAGCATTTTACTGGGGCAAACACTCTGCTATTGAAATTGAATATCTAATGACACATACTGTAAATGATTATGTATGTGCACAATGAATGAAGTATTTTGCTCCTTCATCCAACAGTTCACAAGTTAGCAATTTCTCGAATAAGCCTGGCATAAATGCAAATTTTTATTATGTTGTAATACAACTGAGGTGTAAACAAAAGCTGCTTTGACCCATGAACTGCGGACATTGTCCAGAGAATCAGGTCCAGACAGTGTCCAGAGTTACCTTTTCACACATGTGGCGCACAGCCGGAGACTGTATCGAATGTGTTCACACCTACTAGAAATACTCTGTGTCTTTCTCCCAACAATTCACAATTTAGCAATTTCTTGAACGAGCTCGGCATAAAAGCAGATCGTTTATTCTGTTATCACCTACTAGAATTACTCTGATTGGTGTAAATGAGGGGTGGCGCTTGCGTAGAGCAAGCAGGAGGCAGGGTATGACACAAAGAAGTAGGCTGCGGAAATCGCAGTATTTTGTTTACAGTGTAGAGACGCGTTGCGGAGGAAAAAGAGGAAAGAGGCAGTCATCACAAATCGAGCGCCAAAAAGAAGGTGTCTTTATTTTAGCTCGCTAAACACTGAAAAAACCTGCGCCAGGAGAGTCCCAGCTTGGGCGTGCGCGTGCGCTCACCACCAAACCCTGCGCGCACAAGTAAGGGAGAATGTGAATTCTGCTTAAATGGTAGGAGCCCCAACAACAGCACTACTGACAGAAGTTCCCGAATCTCATTGTCTCCAGTTAGCCATATTCCTTGGGGTTTTCTTCCTCTTAATAACCCTTCTTCTTCGCCCTTAGATGTCTGTATTCTTCTGTTTTCGTGCCAGTCGCATGATAAACACATCATCAGCACACCTACTTGCTTGAGGTGGATTCTCCAGAATTCCCCCTGCTCCATTCACACATGGGGGTCAGTCAGAAATTATCTGGACTTTGTACTAGCAAGATGGGTAAAGGCCTGTTAATGTCCAGTATGACTGATTCACACATCTACATTCACACATACAGCCCCTCTGGATAACGTCTAGAAAAGTTCAGGGTGGCAGTGTGTGTCTGAAAGGGGCTTGTTGTGTATGCTGTATGGAAACTGCAATGTGTGACTGTTTCCTGGTGCCTGGCTGACCTTCTGGAAGGGTCCCCACAGCTTTGCAAAATTCACACAATTTTCAGTATACTGGATGGGTTGGGGGTGGTCTTTCAAAACATCATTCTAATTTGTTAGTTCTGCTTGTAATGTTGTTTTCCCTTTTCATGACCCTGGGTAGCTGGACTGGAAAGCATATAATATATATTTATTTAGTAACATCTCTTGATATGTGAGGAACCTTGTAGGTGCTGGTGGAAGGTAACACAGAGGTCTTTTCTACTATCCTATTTGGCAGAGTGGTAGGATCGCCGGTAGGAAATACAGGTCAGTAGTTGTTGGCCAGGCCTCTGCCTGTTTTTTTTAGCTGGTACAGATTTGCAAAATGCAAATGTAATATCTCAAGACAGTCACTGTTTGCTCCTGAAACTAATGAAATGTGAAAGACTTTAATTCATGATGCCACATATCAACATTTTTAAGAGAAAACTGAATTGTTTTGTCCTATTAGCTGGGAACCCATATTCATTGCATCGTCATTAAATAGGTATTGATAAAGCTTTATTTTAAATCTCTGCAAGACAAGGGTGTGGGGGCTGATGGAATCAGCCTAGGATGCTTTACACATGTGCCAGTAAGCTCTGCTGAGTCCTACGGTATCTGATCTCCCTCCCTCTGAGTCTGCAGAAGATACCTCAGCTCTGGAAAAGACATCCGGTGTCCTTCTTCCATTTCGGACCAATCGCTATACGATATATCATGAAGACCTTTGAGAGGCTGGTACTGAAACAGCCCTGACCACTGGTAACTAGTGTTGTGTTGGAGTCCTGCCTATGTTTAAGAAATGGAGTCCGAGTCAAAACCGAGTCCTACGGGGGGGTACGAGATGAGACTGGGTCTATTACCAGAGTTGGGTAACAAGTTCAATTCTAGACTATGAATCTGAATTGAATAACCTTAAATTGAAAAATGCCTAAAAATATATTTTAAATCAGTTGCATTTTTATAAATGTCCCCAGCTAGCTACCTTAAACCCCCCTCCTCCTGAATTACCCCTTATTGTACGATACACAGAAATGTTCAATGAATTCAAGCTTTCCTGCCTGGTTTTTTCCTTCCTGCTTAATGCCAAATTTGTCCATCATTAATTGATCATTTTAACCTCTACCTTAGCCAGCTAGCCAGTCAGTTACATCATAAAACTACCTAGCTAGTAGCTACCATCAGCAATCATTTTAAAATATACCCAATAACTTAATTTAAGCATGTAGATAACAATGTGCAGCTACCAAACGTTTGAAGTGTTTAGTTGGAAGGTGGTGTGTGTCCTGCCCTGCTCGTCCCGCCCCCTCGTCGACTCCACCTACTCGTTACCCTCGTGTGAATTCCCCGTGTTTACCAGCTGTTTCTTGTTACTGTCATTAGTGCCTTGCATTTAAGTCCGCGTTACGTTCGTTTCCCCAGTCCGGTCATTGTATTGCTACGTCATTGTTTGCTCCTTGTTTTTCGTGTTCACTCCACGAATAAACCCTGCTTTCCCTGATCCCCGGCTCTCCGCTCCTGCTCCTTCGTGTATGGCGTGACAGTGTGTGACTCAGAAGGTTAAGTGTCTCAAACTTTGCTGGTTTGATTCTGCTTCCAACAGATCAATCACTCCACTAGTAGGCCCATAAGGGGGAAACTGGGAACAATTTTTGAACACGGTCAGTTTTTGAACGGATTTTTAACACACTTAAAACAGACAAATCAAAGACGTGAATTTCGCACATATGCAATAACTCCCTGTCACATTTAAAGGTTCTGTTTTCGTATGAAAGATTAGATACCACCCAAGCCTAAACTGAGCCCGTTTATCGACTGTCCCCTGTATCTCCTAAATCCTTTAAACATAACTACTTCAGGGAAGCTAAACACTGACGAACTGTCTCTCTGGAGACCTAAGTCTGCAATGTGTAAAATGATAATAATAATAATAATAATCAATCTTCGAGCTGTGTATCCAGCACAATGCCACAGGGTTCTGTACAAAACATGCCAATGTAGTTTGATGTATTCATTTGTATTTTTTTAAATGTATTAATTTTGTAACATATTCCTTAATAAATAAATTCCTTGTCATAGAAGGTAATACTTTTACTTCTGATGTTTAGTTTCATGCTGTTAATTATAATTATAATCCTGGTATTTAATAATATGGCTGTTAGCTTCAGCAATAACTGCACCCCTCTTAGCGATAATGACAAAATGACAAATCATTTCCCCTAAAAAATGACTTAAGACATTAAACATCGCTATGTATATAATACAGAGCTGTTGGCATATAATGGAAAGCGCCCCCTGCAGGGTGTCATGAGCTACTTTTTTTACTTCTCCCACTGGAATGCTGATTACATTCACATGACAATGAATCATTAGAGCAATTCCTCAGTCAGCAGGAGAGTTTACCACCACTCAAACCAAGCATGGGCCCTCTGGTTTGGGAGCCCTCTGTTGGCCACAACCTTTCCCTACGCTAAATATTAAACCAACGTGTTCCACATTTAGATGCTGGAGTAGCATGGTCTGCTGAGCTGCTAGCCAGCTTCTGACTCTACTCACTATCTATTTATTTAGTTTTGAGGTGGGGCCCCAACGTGTCTTTTTGAGTGAGGCCACTGAAAGAACAAACCGGCCCATCGTTAACGTAAAATTTTATATTAAAAATGTATAACCCCTCGAGATGCTGTGTTTAATAGAGCAGCTTTGGTCTGAAATAGGTCCTAAGGTAATATGGACTCAACCCTGAACTAACATATGGGATAAAATAGTTGACACTTAGAATGAAACAGGCAGTAGCCAAGCAGGGCTGTGATGCAGCCTCGTTTCCAAGAATTCAGCTTCCTCAGTTTTGCACGCAATATATTTGAATCTGTCTTTTGTGTATAAAAAGAGCACATATATTACTCCATCTGTTTCCCGATGTCGCTTTAATCTCGACGTTGCCAGGCAAGCTGCCCAGCTTGGGTTAACGCGTTTCATTTAGCAGTCTGGAAAAAATGTAACAGTGGAATCCAGGGAACTGAACTGTGTCATGATTTTATTGTTCTGTGCGCGATATTTGCAGCTTATTTGTATAGTTTTTGGGCACTGCAAACAAGGAGTGAACACAATCCAGTGCTCCTGGGTGAAGTATTAGCATGTCCCCTTGCATTTGCTATGACTGAAGATTTTTGTTTTATAAAACAATGTGTCACACACTGCATTATGCTGCAAGCTGAATCCCGTGGATTTCCTTCCATTCCAGCTGGCTCATTCACATTTGGAGATCTGGATATTTGAGGATTTTAAAAGACAACTGTAAGAAAAAAGTTTGGACTTTTGTAGTGTTCTCTGCATTTTAGAATAAAGACATCAAAACTAACATAAAATAACAACTATGGAATTATGCACTGACCAGAAAATATTAAACAAAAAAATGGCTCTTTGGGTTGGGATTCAGAAGGTTGCTGGTTCAAATCCCTAGTTCGGCAGAGTGATGTACCTTGAGCAAAGCCCTTAACCCCAACTGCCCCAGGGACTGACTGACCCTACTGTCTCCTCTACACCAGTTTCATGAGGTGGCCTCCTGGGATGCTTTTCCACCTGTCCTGATGGAGGTCCCACATATATGCTGAGCTCTCACTGGCTGCTTTTCCTTCACTCTCTGGTCAAACTCATGCAAAACCATTTCTACTGTGTTTAGATCAGGTGGCCGGGTCATGTGATGCGACACTCTGTCACCCTCCTTTGTAGGTGTCTTGGCGTATCGATGCTTTTGACTGGTATTGTTGATGTGTGGGTACCATCTTTAACACTGATTTTTGACAAAATAATTGTATATTGATTCCTATGAGGACTGTTTGTAACTGCAAATACTTTTACAATGATAACTTGTGTATCTTGTATCTCTCTGGTCTAACATATTTAAGAGGTAATTTAGTAGCAGGTTTGTCACTAAAAATTTCAATTAGATGGGGAGTATGGTGCTGCGGAGGTTAACACAGTTATCTCACACCTTTGGGACCAGGGCTGCAGTGTCTGCTGTGGTTCTGTGGGTGGAGATTGCATGTTCTCCCTGTGTTGTCATGGGGTTTCCTCGGGTTTACCCCTGCAGTCCAACAGCATGCTGAAATTGACTGGAGTTTCCAAACTGCCCATAGGTGTGCATGTGTGAGTGAATGGTGTGTGAGTGAATGGTGTGTGAGTGTGCCCTGCCATGGGCCTTTCCCTGCATTGTGTCTGTAGGCTCCAGACCTTCCCGTTATGCTGAATAAGACAAGCAGCTTAAGAAGATAGGTGGATGGATGTCAAACAGTGATTTTTTTGCTACACAATTCACTATATTCACTTTACTGCACTATTCACTCACTTATCATGTCGTTTTTGATACCAAAATGTTTCTAAGTTAATAAACTAGTACATGATATCTGTGTCACATCCGGTCAAGAATACAGTCCACTGGGTGCCTGTTGCAGGTGTGGTCATTCTCCATGACAACACCCACCTCCAGATGATCCTCATGTACAATCGATCACACCTGTCTAGATCATTCTACTCAGGCTCCTTATCAGCTCATCCCAAAAGAACAATGTTACCATTGTGCAATAAGTCTATCTGACAGCATTTCAAAAAAATTCTTCAACTAAGATAAAATCCGTAAGATAAAACAAGCTTCTTAATTTTTCTATGCAGAGGCACCAACTGTCAAGCTAATGTGAACCAGCATTTAAAGGATGACAAATTACAAAATATACGTTTCCTTCATCCTGTTATTGGGAATTTATACAACTCTGTGTCTGATTACAGATTGATATGTAATATATTAATATCTAATGTCTGTCATGCCCTGCATTTTTGTTCTATGTGGAACATATTTTTTCGGATCATTTCTGATCATTTTGATTATGTTTCTAAAGCCAAAAATCTTTAATATAAGTCTTGGTGCTTCAGTGTACAACAGAGCAAAGAGCCGTTTCATATTGTCATTATCTCAACTGATTTTTGAGATAAAGGGCTTGTCACAGGCAGTGTGTTCATTCATACATGGGACCCCCCCCACTACTCCCACCCCTCCATATCATAACAAGGAATGTCTTGGAATCAGTAGCAGCAATATAGACATGCATTATTTCACCAGCCCAGTAGTCTGTCAGTTTCCACTGCCCCCCCAGCTGAGACTAGTATGCATCAGGTGGCGGGGAGCCACTGCAAAGTCTGTCCGTCCCAGAATTCTCAGACAGCTAATTAAGCCAGACCACAGACTGAAAACCATCCAGTTCATTTCACAGAGACTTAATTGTGTCCGAAGGTCCCTGGCATTGAGTCTCACAGGTCCTGGTTCTCTCAGGAAGCTTTCAATAGACCCGTGTAGGATTCAAAACGTGCAATGTGCCCAAACCAGTATTTCGCTTTAAATATATATTTAATATTGTCCTCATCTGAAAAGATGATACAGTGTGTGCATGGCTGATATGTACAGGAATACTGTGCTGAACTAGCAGAAAGTACAGCCATACTTAAAAATTTCATGTGAAATAAAAGCTTGTTTCCTGATCCTGAGAAAGAAAAGCTACGATGTGTTCTCACACTGCACTCTGAGGTAATGTACTGTCACGTGTATAGGAGTTTTCCCAGTGGCGCCGGGATTTACGGCGTACCAAAGCCCACTGGCAGACGGTATTTATCATTTTTAAAGTCCAGACGGGTTTGAAAGTACCATTGCAAAATCCCTACAGCAAACTTCCCACTCAGCGCTTGCCAGTGAAGAATAAAAACGTACAAGTGCTCCATCAGTGTTCATTTGTCCGCAAATCCGTGACGGCTACACTCTCAGAAAACCAAGCAAAGCAATAGTCAGCTAATACCACTGACTCCACACCATAAGAAAAAAAGTACCAATTTGTACCTTTGAGGGTACAATTACTTGTCACTGGGACCGTACCCTCCAGGGTCTGCCAATTGTACCATAGTTGTAGGCAAATGAAGCTTTTCAGGTACAGAAATGGACTCTCAACATTTTCGTGCCATTGAAGGTACATTATTGTTGTTTGTACCTTGGGAAACAAAACTCTACCAGGGCTGAACCCTTTATTCTGACGGTGTACTGCTTTTGCTACTTTTCCCTTTATGGGAGACATACGGGACCTTTCCCTAATTACTGTAGTCACCCACTGTATTTTACACTCTTATTGACTTTATAAGCTGATTTGCACACACCCCAAAGCTGTTTGTGCCCTATATCTGGTCATCTCACCTTTACATCATGTTTATTGCATTGCATGTCTATATTTCAATCTCTAGATTATTTTAATTCGTGTTTTTGTCTTGACAAAACGCTTAGGTCGTATACTTCATACAAATTCCATAAAACCAATAAGTACAAAACTGTACTTGGTGAATAAAGGTCATAATGAAATTTATCATCAGACATTAGATGTTAAATGACTCAGCTCCCTGTTCAGAGTTTTATTACAGGTTTACAGGACAGTCATAAATAGCATGAGTGCTAACATGAGTCTACTAGCAAGTAGTTAAATACAGGGTATAGGTCCACATTTAAGATGCAGTCATTAAACCTTTTAGAAGGGTAGGAAACTAAAACATAACTCAACCACAATGACCCGCTCAACCATGACAATGGAAATCAATTAAAAAGACAACTTCTAAAGAAATTAAGGCAACTGCTTCGAAGCATCTGTTCACCTCAAAGAGTTCAGTCTTAAAACTGCATACATTGTTTCCTGTAAGTGCGCAGACTAGAACAATGGATAATACAGGATGTAACTAAAACTTCAGTGTCTAATGCGGCATGCAAAATTAAACTCACAAAGCATCTCAGATATTTTAAGAATTGTGCATTTATTACAGAGCACCTTGCGACTCCTCGAGCTAAAGAGGTCATAGCATGGGCTTGTCTCTCAACAAGCCTATCCTGAAGTTTCAGGCCAGAAATGAGCGAGGGCCCAGATCCACTCTGTTCTGGACTGCAGAAAAACAGAAGCTGGTGCCCAGAGGGTGATGGAGGGGCTGCACAATTTGGAACTTTGCTGCTAGAACCACGTATCTGTCGGCAAATTTAAAAGCCTCTCATAGTAATGGAAGGTCGTCAAACTTAAAACTTGGGTGGAAAAGTTATTTTAATTTAGAATATTTCTGTCAATTTCTTTTATTATGAAAATTAAAGCATTAAAGCTGATTTTTGTTTGTATATGCTGTCAATTATAGTTCTTAGAAAGAAAATCGGAATCTGCAAAAATAGGTATTAGCCAGTCACACCTGCAAAAAATCGGAATCTGCAAAAATAGGTATTAGCCGGTCACACCTGCAAAAAATCGGAATCGGGATCGGCCAACAAAATTGCAATCGTTGCATCTCTAAATAGGACACATACTAATGGCAATTAACACTGAGAAGCAGCCTCGAGAGTTCAGGAAGAGGGAGACCGGGTGCAGGGGTGTGGCATCAGTGTGCGATCAGAGACAGACCTCCACCCCCACCCCCTGGACTGTAGGCGGAAGTGAAGCAAAAGCACAAGAACAGCCCTGGGAAACTTACGCCACGTAACACCTCCCCACACAAGTGTGAAGCCCACAGGTGTTCACAATCACGAGCACAATCACCCAGAAAGAAAACCCTGATAAAGCACATACTAGGTGTACGAGAGAGCATCCGCCACAAGGTTACTGGCTCCTTTTTTATTCACAATTTGCAAGTTGAAGGCTTGCACAATAAGTGCCCATCGCATAAGATGCTGGATGGTATTTCACATCCGATTAAGGAAAATGAGAGGGTTTTAGTCAGTATAGACCCACGTAAGCTTCGAAGTGCTGTAAGGAAAGCAGAAGTGTGAGGGCTTCTTTTCCAGTGGTGCTATAGGCCAGCTGATGTTTCACAAACTTTTCGGAAAAATAACAAATGGGGTGATTGAGGCCGTGGTCGTCCTCCTGTGGGAGGACAGCGCCAGCACCCAATCCACTGGCATCCACTTCTAATTTAAAAGGTTTAGTAAAGTCTGGTTTGGCCAACACAAGGGAGCTACTGAGTAACGACTTGATGGACTCAAAGGCAGATTGACAAGTGTGGGACCAAACAGAAGGGGTGTTCTTATGGAGTAGATGGGTAAGGGGCGAAACAATGCCATGAAATTTCCTACAGAAACATTGGCAATAGCCTGCCTTCCCGAGGAATCTTTTGAGCTCTCGGGGGTTCGGGGGACTGGGAACGAGCTGCTAGCTTGAACTTTTACGTCCAGTGGCCTGACTATCCCATGACCCACCAGCTTCCCCAGGTAGCTGACCGTACCCTGTCCAAATTCACATTTCCTGAAGTTGACCACTAGCAAAGCATCCTGCAACCATCGAAAAGCCTGCTCCAAGGATGAAACTTGCTGTTCCCAAGAGTCTGAAATATGTCGTCAAGGTACGTTTCGCAGTTTTTCAAATCTCCTAACATTCTATGTATTAAACGCTGGAAGGTGGCGGGAGCATTATGTGACCCAAATGGCATGACCGTATACTGTAGGAAGGTATCGGGCGTAATAATGGCAGATATCTCTGAAGCACGAGGGGTGAAGGGTACTTGTCAATATCCTTTTTGGATATCAAGCTTGGTTACGAAACGAGCGGACCCAAAACGGTCCACACAATCCTCCATTCTGGCAAGGGGAAAAGTATCGGGTTTGGTCCTATAATCCGTGCAGAACCGAAAGGTACCATTGGGCTTTGTACGAGCGAGCACGGAGAGCTCCAGGGGCTGCAACTGGGGATATCACGACCTGTTTCCAACAGGTAATCAGTTTATTTTTCAACAAAGCACAGTTGTATGGGATAGCATGATAGGACTGCTGTTCGAGAGGGAAATGATCTCCAATATCTATATCATACTCAGGATTGGGGTTCTGTGTCTGTGAATAGGGACGGAAATCTTTCCACCAGGGACTTAATATCTGACTGAGTGATGAGGGGTAAGTGAGCAAGTCTGCCCGAGAGGGCTTGAAGCGCTTCCAAGTACAGCAGACGAGCACACGGAAAACAATTTTTCCCAAGGTGCAGATCATCGAGTTCCGGCGAGTGTTCATGGATCGGCACATTATCCACGGCAGCGGGGAACAGAGTCAGATCGATCTACGTATGGTTTTAGCATGTTCACATGACATATGCAAGTTTTCTGTTTGCGGTTCGGGATTTCTTCGGGTTAGGGAAATACTTTCCTTCCTGTGATATCATTCCCCAAAATAAATGTAACCCCTGAGACAGGAACTCGTGGTCAAACAGCCACCTTAACAATCCCTGAAAAGTCATTTGTTTTTAAACAAACCTTATGAAGAGGAACCTTCACGGTGCCTAGTTCGATACCCTGGAGTAGAACATCATTACAACAGTAGGTCGCATTCAAAAAGGGCAAAACACTTTCAAGCTCAAACGACTGAGCAGCACCAGTATCCCCCAGGATACAGGGCTCTTCACATCAGTTTCAGCCATACAAAACCAGAGAACACAAAAAGAAAGGTGGGTCCAACAGTTTGGGCCCCGAAGTTGTGTCTAGACTGACGGCTATCTGCACCTTCCTGGTGGCAGCATGGGCATTCTTGCATCTAAGAGACGGACAAACCAAGATGATGTAATCCACTCCATGACAATAAAAGCACTCTCTCATTTCCCCAGGCGGGGTTGACGATGTAGCCTTCTCAGGAGGTGGCACAGGTTTGGGGTGGACCTTTCAGGGCAGTGGAGTAGGGGTGAACACAGTCCTATGAGTCAAAACAAACTGGTCAGCGAATGTAACGGCTTCCACAATAGAAGTTACCTTCTGCTCATTCAGGTAAACTATCAGCTTCAGGCACTAACTCATATACCCTCAGTTCAGTAGCCTTCACAATATCATAATCGAGGCTCGGCTCAAAAGCAAGAGCTGAACAAACTTCTTGAGCCTTCCCCATGAGTGTGCACTGCAGCAAGGGCAACCAAAAGTGCTTAGGTTAATTCAAGGTCGTTGCGATGCGCTTGAAAATGGGGAAATAGACATCAACCTCATTTTCTCAGAACACGGTCACAGGTCCAATATGGTGGCTAATGTCAAATCTCAAGCTTTCCCTTTCAAGGGAGCTGGGTGGAACTGACGGAGACCGAGGGTTAGTACCGACACAAGCTGATGAATCAACGGAAGGAGGAGCACCAAGGGGCGACTTTACTTTGTGAGGTAGAGGCATGGACTTTAGCTGGCCGTTGTCATGGACGAGGGGACACAGAATGGGGAACAGGAGCAGGAGTCGAGGAAATGAGGGATTCACAGAGTAGCATATAAAACTGACATCAATGACCGGACTGGGGAAACATACTCTAACGCGGACTTTAATACATAGAACTAATGAAACACAACTAAAAACAGCTGATGACACGGGGATTCCACACGAGGTAGCGAGGGGGGCATGGCACACAGGAGGATCGACACGAGCAGGGCATAACAGAACCCCCACCCCAAAAGGTGTCCACAACGGGAGCACCTAATGGGACCAAAGGGGCAACACAGGGGACACGACGGGACTCAGGGCACGACAGAACAGCACCTGGGGAAACAAAAGCAAAACATCAACGACTCAAGGAGAACAAGAACGGCACCAGAGACAAGCACAACCAGGACTGCAACTGAACAAACGCAGAAACGAACAGGGACACCAAGGATGGTAACACAAGACCCAGAGACACCAAAGAAGGAGACAATGAAAGAACACCAGGGGGCACACCGACAAAAGGAGGAGTGAAGGGACCAGGAGGGAACAAAGGCGGAATAGAGGGATGGGGAACAAACACAGGGGGGACCAAACCAGGGAGCAAAGAGGCAAAGGACGGAGGGAACCAGGGAGCTGGAGGGAACCCTGGCTGGCCGAAGGCAGGAGGAGCAGGAACCCTCGGCGACCATGAGACAGGAGGCAGAGGGGACACCGAAGGGGGCGAGGAGGAATGCGGAGGGACTGCTGGAGGAGGCAAGGAGGGAGTGGAAGCCGCAGTAGGCTGGTGAAAGCATAGTCAACCGATGAGGTGGAGCTGGGGGAACCACAGGCGACCAACGAAGCGTCGGAGGCGGGACCGCAGGCGCCCAACGAGTCACCGTAGGGGGAACCGCAGGCGACCACCGAGGAGGGCCCAGGGGGACCGCAGGCGACTGTCGAGCAGGAGCCAGAGGAACTGAAGACAAACCCAGGGACAGGGCGGGTGGGACCTGACCCCGGCGCAGGTGTTCTCTCCCTCTGCGGGACACAGAGAGACGGGGTCCTGGCCGGGATCTGCCATGATGGGGTGGATTTCCAGAGGGCATAACACAGTGTAGTCCAGCATTTCTCAACCCAGTTCTTGCAGACCCCCAGATACCCTGGCAATTGGGAGAGAGCAAAAACTTGGACAGCCTAGGGGTAGGGTGAGAGAATATGTCTTAATTTTAGGCAGAGGGAAGCCTGCAAGCAGGTCAATATTGCAGTCTGCAGGGCTGATGGGGAGGTAACTGGGTTGGCTTGGATTTATTAAAAATATCACGGAAATCAGCCTATTCAGGAGGAATGAAAAGGTTTCAGCGCTCTCTACCGATTTAACACAAGCAGACACTTTTATACACGCTGCAAAACAAGAAGTGTTCTCCCCCATTCACCAAAAGTTACAGGAGTCTTGCAGACAGATCAAAGTGGGACTAACAGGGAGTTTAGTCTGTTCCTGATGGAACACCACGATCTGGAGGAGGATGGGTTCAGTATGTTGAGCGATGATCTCGTCACCTATAGGGAAACTGTCCAGGGTATGGATCTTGAGCAGAGGATCAACCGGCTGGAAGGGCAATTTTCAGAAGAGTGAGCACAGTGTTGATAAAATTACTGGCAGCACCAGAATCAATCAGTGGAAACACAGAGGAATTCCATCAGTTGGTTTCCCACATCCTGACCATGGAAGGGGTGATCAAAGACCTATTTAAATTAGTCGACGAAGTGGACATAGGATCAGAGAGCTGGACTGTCTTGGATGCAAAAGTGCCATGGGTCATTCACAAGCTCTGCTGCTGAGAAACTAAGAATGAAAACCTCGACAGTGTTCCAGGGAACCAACATATCTCTCTGGCATCAGGTGGAACCTGGCAGACAAAGGAAGGGGCAGAGTGCCTACTGCAGTGGAAGCAAGTGTCAGAGGGGCGATGGGGGTTGGTAAATGGCCAAAGGTCCTTCAAATACAGTTCTATGTGTGCCAGAGTGCCTCGAAGCTTCACTAGGTTCATGTGATGTGGAGGTACTCTGTAACAGAACATCTTTGGGACTGGGGATCCAGGCAAGGAGCATACAGAAAACCAATATGTAAAGCCAAAGTTGTAGTTAGTACCAAAATAGGGTGCGGGGAGACAAGCACATGTGCAGACACAGGAGAAGCTGGACACATACTCATTCAGAGAGCAGGAATGAGACACAAGCTTACAGGATTGGGTATCAGGAAGATTAGGTACTCAAAACCATACAAAAAAAAAAGAGATTCAGGCACTTGGGAGAAAACCAGAGTGATAGAATGCTCGGAATGTGAAAAGAGTCATCAATACCTTGCAACAAGGAAACTGGCTAGACTGGTTAAATAAGACTAGCAATTAACACTGAGGAACAGCTGTCCGAGTTCAGGAGGAGGGAGTTCTGGTGCAGGGGCGTGGGAGCAGTGCAGGATGAGAGACTGACCTCACAGTAGCTCATGGCATTATGGGATTGGCATCACCCTGTTTCGTCGCAGCTAACTGCCCATGGAAGACTGGTCCTACCATGAGCAGGACTAGGTGCATGCTGAAAGGTGTAAGGGCTAATTATGTGACTAAACTAGGTAGAAGAGATGTGAAATCTCCATTGTCTTTTTAAAGATATCAGAAGAGCAATTCTCCCTCTCCACATCATACCTCTGCATTCATTTATATGTGTGTGTGTGTGTGTGTGTGTGTGAGTGTGTTCATGATGGATGATTTGCATGGTCAAAGTTTTGATTGAGGTCAAAAAGTTGCCCACAATGGATGGCAAAAGCCAGTTGAGAAAGTCAGCTGCATGTGAACATTCCTGTCAGACTCTCTTAATAAAGTTAATCAATGGGCACATCCACACTGGCAAGAAGGTTAAAATAGCTGGAAGACTACCAAGTCTGCAAAACTATCAGCAACCTGTCAGACTGTAAACATCTGCACACAGGTGCCTCGTGTTCCACATCACAATAAGCTGTATAATCAACCCTGTGTTCATTCGAGTATGGCAGGTCCCTTTCACAGAAATCAATCTATACTGAGCCATGTGGCAAACGTAATGAAAAAAAAATCACCAAGGCAACACAGGCTGATTCGCTCTGCTGCAGTCCGCCTTTTCAGTTCAGTTCAGTCATTGACCAGTAAGAGAATTGCGATAATATATTTAAAAATACAAGCAATATACCTTACCAAAGGACTATTTATGCTCACTAAAATCAAAATAAATCAATGTCTAACATTCTCCAATATTCTTTCAGTACGTGTACATTACAGGAGACGTGAATTTACTGCATACAACACAACCAAGCTTCTGTTATGGAAGATGCCTCAGAATTAGCACAGTTTAGCTTAAATCTATACACAGAGATAATATGCTGTATTTTAAGCAGTGGCGTCTCACACTGGAAAGCACCAGTTCCCGGTGGGGCATGATAAACTCGCTATGTGCAGCATCAGACTCGCAAGTGAAGTTAGTTAAGTGAATCTAAACACAACGCACCTCATCAACGAAAGCACAAAGGCGTAACGCAGCGCAGGAGTTAGCAGAAATGGAGACAAGGATGTGAGTGTTAATAAAAATATGTGCACGACAGTCTTTCATCTGGGCAAATTTGTCAATAACTTTTCTGTCGAAGTCCAATAATCCATGAATAAATTCATTTTCAGTTGATAGCATAGTGCGTTTAACCTGTTTCCCCATGGTGTTACATGTTTCACGAATTAACTGAAACAAAGATAGTGTTTTCCCCGCGTGTTCAGCGAAAGTCGGCAGCGCAGATACAGTAAATGACGTTTACTGAACGGCTACCGTGATTGTTAAGTGTTCGCCGCATACGGTACGATACCGGCACTTTGTTCGGTTACGTCAATCGGAGGAATAGTGCTGTTGATAGGCAAATAGTTTTTTTTCCTCTTAGTTCATTGGGTCTTACTAATATGACACATGATTTTTAAAAAGGATTTCACAGTATGTAGTTGGGTATGTACTGTAGTCTTCACATATGTCATTCTATTATTTTTTTATTGGCTGCTTTCAGCATGGAGCCAACATGATCGTACTACACCACCAAGCACCAAACGTCCATGGGACGTTGTTTTTGTGCTAAATCTGGTTGGCCTGTCCTGGCCTTTATTTAGACCAAGAATAGTCGTTGAAAATGGGCTATGTTTAGTCTGTCTGATTTGGTACAAGTTTCACCCAAGATAGACTCTGTTTCAGACCACAATTAACCCTATAGCCCATACAGCCTTTTTATGTAGACCTACGTTTTTCAGCAGCCTGAAAAATATGGCTTTTCACTTTTCAACCAAACCTCAACATTTTGTTGAGATACATTTTTTTCTGTTTTTTTTTTCAAGTAGTTTCTGCTGGGTGGGTCACAGCTCATTATTAAAACTGCGTTAAATATGCACGCAATGTTTTCAACTATACACACATGCTTGCTACATTGAACTATTGATCATGTCATGCACTGCGACGTCTGCTGGGGTCAGGCCCCTCTGGCCCCCAGTGTTGAGGAGCCCATTGTTATAAGGTTACTAGCTGTAATAAATATTATCACTTGAGATTAGAATGAAAAGTATGATAGCAAGACAGTTTATTTATTGAAGCTTAAATTTTTTAAGATTTCTTTCCCCACCACTAATCATGTATGAAGCCAATTGTCATCTAGTCAACTACTAAGTCTATTGTTAAAATTCATATGCAGTAAGCTATTTGGATTCGCGCAGTAGGAGTTCTAGGCTTTTAAGATACAATCATAGTCCCACGCAATGCAGAAACGCGATGACTGAGTGCGATTCTCAGATGTGAAGATCTTGAGACCCGACAGATGTTTCTTTGGTGCAAATTCTCTGATCTCAAAACCTCTAGAGGGAGCCAGCAGTAAATTCATATTTCACATGATTTGCGAACTGTTACATGAAAAAACTCAGGGAAAGGCGGGTAATAGTGTAATTTAAATGTAAAGTCATATATTTGTGGTTATCTGAATGCGCAAATTTGTTGTGATATTATTGCCAAATGAACACGCCGACTTTCAAAGCAGCTGATTTCCAGCTAGAATATACATGCATGAGTTTATGAACGTTTAACACCGATATCCCACCATGCTGCTAGTTTTGTCGTTATGACTGCGCGCCGCCGTAAGGACTTGCGCAGGACCCTCCCCTCGCATAGGCGCTATGAGATCTGATTGATCGGTTTACACGTCAATCACAATAAGTAGTTGAACGTGACAGAGTGACAGACGCTCTGAAATCTTATTGGTCGGTCTACACTTCCATCACAAAAAGCCGGCTGGATGAGAACAGATAGTGCGCTTCAGTGGGAAAGAGTGGGATCATTCACACAAATGCGCTGGGGATAGCCGGGAGCCGGGGCACAAATGGCACTTATCAGCGGTCATTACCAGCTGAAGGATTAACAAAAGCCTGGAGCCATGCAAAAGAACTAAATAAAGACTGAACAGCGGATGTGCTCCCGTTTAATATCGCTCAAAAAGGTTAAATCCACGATTTTTAAGAGGAATAACTGAAAACAAAACTTTGCTTTTCAAACTGAAAACAACTATGAGATCTACCAACGAAAACTTCCTGTGAATATGACTTGGAAATAGTGCAATTTTCTATTGACTAAAAAGCTCCTCAGTAATGAGTGAAACTCGAGGCAGTGAAACTGGTTACTTCAGTGATGCCAGATTAGGGATCACGTTAAATGGTCTGAAAACCACCTGAGACACTGTCAGTCCTGATGCTTCAGTCCGACCGGCCAAACGCTTTGCATTTGGAAAGGTGTCATCGGAGTGCAGTGTGAAGTTTACTCGCCAACCGCTGAACCACGACGTGAATGAGCCTGCATTTACAGCAGATATGTCTGTCCTGCACCTTCACTTTTTATTTCAGCTGTTTTTTACGCTAGGATTTTCCATGGTGAGAAATGCGACTGTTTTGTCGCTGTGATATGCATTTATACATTAACTGAAGTAATGCACTATTGAAAATTGCCGATATTTGCATGTGTAGTTACATTGTAATTTGCATGCATAAATCTGTATATTTTACAGAGTCATCAATGGTCTCCGAGTACATTTGGAATAGTTGCTAAGGAAAACAATGGAGCGACATTACCCTTGCTAAAAGTAGTGCAATTGCCACAAACTACAGGTGAGCGGCATACCACAATATCTCTCTGTGTTATGATGATTAATATTAAATCGCGATTAATATTAAAATTCTATACATATTTTCATTGTCACGTACCATATGTTTAGACTAATAATCATAAACAGACATACTACTACGTAAACACAGACGAGAGTACTATATAATTTACCAAAGCTTTTTTCTTCTATTTATCCGTAAAAACAAGAACTAAGTTAAAATTTGTAAATAAAAACAAAATCATAAATGCCTACGTGCCTAGCGACACTTAATATTTTGCACAGAAGTAAAATAAAGTCTTCATGTTTCCATGCAAGTTTTGATCATGGTGCAGCATCAGGCTGCAGTTTGAGGGCTTTGCACTAGAGGGAGCTCGCCTACTTAAGAATTATACTGACAGGACTACACGGGTCTGAAATCAATAATTGTCCTGTCTGTGAACATAGCATTTAAATAATTAAGAGGGAGTATGTAATTGAGTCTGTATAATTATGTAAAAATCATTAGGTTACTATAATAATAATTATTATTATTGATAACAAAAACATTTGCAGTTCTCTAACAGCAAGGTGTATACCAAATTATTTTACTGGAGTGTAAGAATTACAGTAGACATATCCTGTCGTCACTTCACCATCCTAGCTGCTAAAAACGTTTATTTTGGGCACGTCAGAGAACCAGAGACACACAGTTTTTTTTTATATATGTATATATATATATAGAAAGGCATTCTCTCTTAGCTTGGCTCTGCCTGTGCATCCGGATTATTTAAGTCACCCCTGTTACTCTGTGTGCCTTCCAGCCTAGCTAATTTCTCAGGGAACCACCAAATAAAACTACCTTTAGCTGGACGGCAGCTTTATGGACTGTGAGGCAATGAGGGTATTGCAGAAATGATAGAGAATTAAGCACGATGAGTAAAATAATATTTTATTTAAATGACAATACTGGTTGCTGGTTTAAAAGGGGGAAAATAAGGAATATAAATAAATAAGGAAGAAAAAAGAGTTGTGTTTTTCAGATACTAATTGCTAACATTTGTTGTAATCAAACCTAGCTTATAAAGTACTATGATTTCGCTTTCTTTATATTTTTAAGTTTATAACCCCCAACATACTCTTTTAATTTCTGTGGCCATATTGAGTTTATATGAAAACTGACTAAAAGCACATGTTTCTTCTTTATCTCTTATAATTATTAGAGTCATAACCTCAGCAGCATGCCTGATTACATTTTGCTTTGTCTTGCCTTATAAGCACAATTCGTCCTGGCTCTACTGACAACAAAATAAATGAATAGCTGTCTATACTTGATTCCCCACAGAGTTTGATATTGTAGTGCCATATGAAGTGGATTCCCAGGGGGGGTACATCTCTCACGTGGTCGCCCACCATCATAGGAGGAAACGGTCAGCGAATGGCACTGGTCCGAGCGAGACGGTCCATTTCAAGCTGCACGGACTGGGACAGGAGTTTCACTTGGAACTGCGGCCTGCAGGTGGCCTTTTAGCACCTGGTTTTACGGTCCAGACTCTGGGGAAAAACGGCACCAAGAACTCGCTGCCCTACCGGGAAGATGACCACTGCTTTTACCACGGCTCCCTGAGGGCGAGTGCTGACTCACTGGTGGCCCTAGCTACCTGCGCAGGAATGGTGAGTATCTACAAATGTGTTGACAAACAACGAGTTGTGGACTTGCCTGTTGTCTCGCACCTCTCCTCTGCCAGACACTAGACCAATGTGGGGAATAACCCTAGCTGCCTGTAATAAAATTAAGTCGTGTCAAAGCCACACATTGGGTATTCCTCATTACCAACCATATGACACAACTAGCTAAAAGGAAGGGAATCACATTACATATTTCAGCTAGTTAACTTGTGCTGGAAAGAGGTTGAAAATGAACACTGAGTACTTGTATTGAAGGATGTGGACAATTTTCCTGGATATATTGTACATATGTACATTTATTGATGCATTTAGCTAATTACGCGAGTGTTATTAAATAAATACATCATTCTGATACATGATTTTTATTATGTATTCTGTAGTAGAACTTAATATATAGACATGTGATGTTCATTATTATTAAATGCAACAGTACAAGTGAAATTGCCTTAGTGTATAGAGTGGGAGAATTTGGCTGATTAAACTAATGCTTTGGAGTGAGCCAAGTGTTTGAGTCAAAAGCATGAATGATGATGGCTTTTCTACTTCTATTGTATGTATACAGTATAAGCATGTTTCTTCTCAGAGCAAGTTCCATGTGGCAGTAAGGGAAGACGTCAATGATTTGAGTGAGCAGAGTTTTAAAGGTTGCCAGACTGCAAGGCAGAATTAAGCATAGCAGCCCAGAATGCTCTATTCAGTTCAATATGGACTTTGAACATCTTGGTCCGGAAGATGAAATGGAAGAGTAGGGCCTGACATAATGGAGTGTCAGTCGAGTTGCTGTGCATAAACACATCTTGGCATTTGGAGCTCCAGAGGTAGAAGAGGCATGGAATTCTGACTGCTGGTAGAAAGCGATATTCACTGATGAGTCAGGACTACAGGACGTGCAGGTCGGTGCGGACCGCCAAAACCTTTACCCTGTCAGCTTCCAGCTGGCTGCTGCAGTTTCGCTTGGCGTCAGCCATGTTTCCTGGCCTGCTCTGGGTCAATTCAATAAAAGGCTGAGTTAACATGTAACTGTCCTCATCTACATTCCATAATGCAATATTTTCTCCCTTCTGGGAGCTACGTCGTCCAAGACATAATGCTGTATCCAGGGTGCAGTTGTCAACAGTTATTTGAAAGGCACATGGATGAAGTTATTCATTTTGTTAGGTTTTTTCAGTCCCGACTTAAGGCCCAAGCATATAGAGAAGCCTCAGTCAGTGCTGACAGCTTCTGCCTGTTCTACAAAGTCAGTTGTATACAATGTACACAGTGCATCAGTAATGCACTGCAAACTCAACCATTTCCTGAGATTTAGCTGCAGTTTAATGTTATGCCATCCTTTGGTTATATACACTCAGTATATTAGTGAAAGTGATTAGCCGTCATTGTTGACACACAGCGCACAACAACAAAATGTGTCCTCTGCATATAACCCATATGTGACGTCATGAAATAACAGGGGGCAGCTAATTCAGCACCCGGGGAGCAGTGCTTGGGGGGGGGGTTACCTTCCTCAGGGTACCTCAGTGGCACTTTGCTGGTCAGGGATTCAAACCAGCAGTCTTTCGATTATAAGTATGCTTCCCTAACTATTAGGCCACCACTGCCCATGGTATACCAGCTTCTTATTGCAAACAGCCTGCTTTTCCAAACAGCAAATCATGTAGCTGCAAATTAATGCGTACAGCAGACAGAGAGGGTCACAAGGTCCAGTCACTGTGTGGCTTAGCCTTAGAATGGCTGTGATGCTTGGGCTATGTGGTTTTGAACATGGTGGTTCCATGCATGTTGGGTCCTGCCACCTTGCAGGGATTTTCGCACGCTACAGTGTCTAGAATTTACGGGGAGCTGCAATAAACAATAACAGCCAGTCAGTGGCTGTTCTGTTGTTGAAAGCACCTGGTTAATGACAGAGGTCAGAGGAGAACAGTCAGACTCGTTAAAGATAACAGGAAGGAGACACGTGCAAAAATAACAGCTCAGTACAAGACTGATGTGCAGAAAAGTTTATCCAAACACACAACTTTTCAACCCTTGAAGTGTTTCTGGCGGTAAAACAGATCTACCTGGTACTGTGAAAGGGGTCCTACCTAATAATCTGACCACTCAGTGTGAACTGCAGATGGAAAATAAGGCTAAATAGTCACAAACTAGAAGTAAACGTGGTCAATCTTGTTGAAGCTTGGTTATTTGCCATTGTTAGACATTGTTTTATTGTTGGCAATATGACAAACTTTTTTTTTAACCTAATGTCAAGTTGCTTGTTCAGTAGTGGTTTAAGCTCATTGCCTAGCAATAAAGTGTACAGCACAGCTCATGAAAAGTAGTACAGACAGTTACTGGGATTTGTAATTCATACTTGATTTGATGTTACTTTAGACCAGAGCTTCTCAAGTGGTAGGTAGAGAAAGTGGATCATGGAGTATGTGGTTTACCCCCCTCCTCCCCATTTTGCCATTGCCAACCAGGTCTGCAGGCTGTAGTATCGCCATCATGGCTGACAAATCTGGCCTGTGACCAAGCGATAAGGGCCTTGAGGCTAGACCGCTTGAGAACCACTGCTTTAGGTAATGACTGGAGAACATTTACACTTCATTCTTTATCCAGGTTGTTAATATGATTGGAGGTTATAAAACCACGTGCCCTTTTTATCCAACTCTTTTCCGTGCTTATTTTGTGAACGCTGACCGTGCCGGAGTTCGGCTTTGCCTTGCCTCTCACTCAGCCCACTTTTTTCAGGTAGTGTTTCAGTCAGTCTGCTAAGGCTTTATACTGTAGCTGCTATTTGCACTTCACTGCACACAGCATGTAATTTGATGATATTTAAAACAGCAGTTGGTGACGGTTGATTTTAATTTAGTTCCTCATTGGGGAACGAGGCTTCTGGTGAGGTAGATCTGTTGGAATCACGGAAATAGCACTATACTTGTGGCTGGTTAGGCAATATATTTCAGTGTTCAATTACGCTTCATGTTATTCTCAGGTGATTTTTTTTTCATGTTGTTGGCGTGAATGACATTTGCTTCACTGGAAAACGCCAAGGCTTCAAACTATTCAAAGTATTGTTAAATTAGTACACAAGGAAAAAATATTTCATGCATTATTGGTGCCTATTTCCATTTGGTATTTATATTCCATAATTTGATCATGTAGGTTTGGTTTTGTGCCACTTTTGTGTGTTTAAAAAAATCATGAATATTCATCAGAGGGTGAAACCGAAAAATGAAGCCTCCTGCCCACCCCCATGTTGTTTACAGTCACATACGCTGCAGCCCCCAGTTGGAAAGGGTCAGGTCCCTCACACAGGGAACTAATCCTCATCTCATCTCAGCCCCAGGTGATGACATTATCATGCACAGGCAGGCCCTCTGCACTGTGAACACTAGCAACAGGGGGGGTCTGCAGTACAATTCCTGCTCCTCTCCCTCCACCCCCCAGGAGTTGCTGCACAGCTGTTAGCGCTAATCAGCTTTGACTTCTCAGGATGGGATCTAGCAGGACGAGCAAGAGATATGGGAACATTTATAATGGTGGGGCTGTCTGAGAGAGAGCGACAGCGAGAGAGAGAGAGAGAGAGAGAGAGAGAGAGAGCGACAGCGAGAGAGAGAGAGAGAGAGAGAGAGAGAGAGAGAGAGAGACAGAGCACTCCATCCCAGCTGGTGAAAAGTGGAAATCACAGCACATCAGCAAGTGCAAATGTTTGTTTTCTGATGTTTCCATGAGACTAAGCTGACTCCTTCTGCTGTGTAATATTTTAAATATGAGGATGTTCTATCTGTTATTGTGATCTTACTGTATTTATTACCCACTGTGTAAATTTCACGACTGATAGATATGCTGCACTTCTATCTTTTCACAAATTAAACAAACATGATGTATATTAAGAAGAGTACACATTAAAGTCATATAAAAGCAGTACTATGATGTACAACAGAGATTATCCTCCTACTTCAGATGTTAGGGGTCTGACATTTGGGAAGGGAGCACATGGAATATAATCCACTGGGTGAGCCGTCAGCCCAGTTGTAAAGGGCCAGTACAATGCTGTTTCAAATTGCTGAGCTTGGATTTAGGTTGGATGGTGGCTATGGAGGTTCATAAAACAGGAAAACCTGCCTGCTTTGCAGTAGGACAGAGCAGGCGATCTTTGCAAGGTCACTACAGTTCATTCCACTCCAGCACCTCAAGGCCCAGCAAGATCCAAGTGCAGGTACACTCCAATGTGTTTTTTTCACATATGACATCATGCACTCCTTTAGGCGCAGATATATATATATATATAGAGAGAGGTGAGAGTAAAGCTTGGGGTCTGAGCACAAGGTGAGCCATCCATCTAGCACCCCAAGAGTATTTTTTCAGGGGATTTGCTCAAGTAACTACTCCGCCAAGCACCGGATTTGAACCAGCAATCATCTAGTCGTCACAGAGAGCTCTAAGTCACACAGAACCCCCCAATAAAGACCATCCCCAACAGGGTGCCTTTTGTTGCTCATGTGTTGCAATTTATAGAATGAGGTGTACACATACTGCCCACTGTATTACATACATACCCCTGCCTAGTATCAGGTAGGACCCACATTTGTCTCCAGAACCGCTTCAAGGGTTGACAAGTTGTGTGATTGATGTCCTGCACACACGTGTTTAGCTGTTAACCATTCTCTGTAAACTTCAGACACTGTAGTGTGTGGAAATCCTAAGCAGACGCCTGTTTTTGAGAATCTGGAACCAGCACATCTGGCACCAACAATCACACGTCATTCAAGATTTTTATTGTTTTATTTAATCTTTATTTTTCCAGGCAAGTCACTGACAATTTCTTATTTGCATTGACTGCCTGGCAAAATAACTTAGATAAGGCATCTTAGCCACTCTAATGCGAACAGCGACTGAACCCTCTTGTTCCATGTTCCGTTTATATTCAGCTGTAGCCACTTGATTGGCTCTTTGGAGGAGAAGGTGTACAAGCAGGTGTAATTAATAGGTCACTGAATGAATATTAGCCCGTAAATGCGAGGCACGAGTCGGGTGATACAGCAGAAATTGCAGGCCTGATTGAACATGAGATGGGCGGCGCTCACTGGGCATTCCATAATGTGGGCAGGAAGCCGGACTAATGAGCTGCGGCAATGTCAGCTGAGAGTTCTGTTCAGGCCCTGGTGGAAGAAGCAAGAAAGAATGAACAGAACCTTTACTGCCTAAAGAACCAGTTGTACGCATCATAATGTTTCACCTTGGCCCACTTGGTTGATCACACTCACCAGCATCGATGTTGCAATTCTTACGTCCTCTGATGAGTGAGTGATTGGAGATGTATGGGACCATGGATGATGTCATATTGCGAGAGGGCTTTCTTCTTTGTTCTTCCATTGTGTTGGCGTTTACCCAGGCACTGTCTCTGGGAATGGAAGAAGCATGATCCTGACGGGGTTGAAAGCTCAGATTATTTACAGTGATGTCGCTTCAGGGTCCTGTGCTGGCAGGACCGACCCAGAGAACGAGGCCCGTTCAGAGTCCCGAGATATGGAAAGTCTGCACAGTACCTCATTAATCCAGTGCTCGCCACCGACCCATCATCACAATTGCCGCACGAGGACCCAGCCAGTATAACAATCACTGTCATCTTACTGTAATAAAAGAGCTAACGTGCAGATTTTCCGAAAACTGTTTAATCGATTATGAACACCCACACATTACAGTTACTCTGTCACCAGATGCAGATGTTGAAAGCTAATCAAATTCCTATTTTCAGTGTTTTGTGTTTGTTTAGGAAGTTATATTTTTAGTGCTACACTTAAAGTTCAGTACAAAGCAGTGTCTCTAGGTACTAGGGATTGCTAAAAAAAGGTTTATTGTGTGCAGTTCAGAGTTCTAAAGAAAGCCCTTTTGGTTCATCTTCAGACTTTTTTTCCCCCAAATGCCAGTTGTGGGCAGTCAACAATAATGCTTTGTTTCAATAACACAATAGAAAACCATGATAAATATCCTACTGATCAAAAATCAGGCCAGGGCTAATTACGCTCTGAGACAGTTTCTCATCTAAAACGATATGCAGAGAAAGCACTTCCAACGATCCAGTTGAACCCTTAGCTGCATTCTTGTCTTTGATCACCAAATTCCACGGGGAAGAGAAATTTGTTTTGTTTCTTATCAGTGTCGTCTGAGCCGCGTTGAGACTTCAGCCTCGTGTCACGCACGCCAAACAGCAGGGTTCCTAACAGAGAAGCAGACGATTCTCATTACACATGGACATCATTCACTGAGCGTACAGTAGGGTCATAATTTATATCGTTTGTACAGATTCTGTTATCTCGTTTTCAAACAGGTGTCCAACAGCCTAAAGTGGCTATGGTTCATTTTTAAATTGTGAAAAACGGTCACTAATTTATAGTATTAATTTATAGTTCTCTAAAAAGTATATTTACTATATTTTTAACATGTACTGCAGTAACTCAGAGATGTCTTCCTCACTGAGCTTAGTGCAGTGTCTTGGCTTAGTGCTCCATTATAAGGTCTTGATAAAAAGATTTTATTAGGGCCTGATGCTGTGAGAAGCTTATGCAGTTGTCTGTCTGGGGACACAGTGGGGGGGCGGGGGGTTGCTGCCCAATAAAAAGCCTTTGTGGGAAACGCAGAGTTCCCAGTCCAGCATCGGACACTGCGAGAACTTTCCCATGGCGTTTTGTGTTTTGCTAAAGCTCAGCGGACGGCATTCATATGTATTTTCAAAGACTTAACCACTGCAAAAGAAAACGTATCATATGTAGGGAGACGATTCAAGCCTTTTGGTTTCCATTGATATCTTTAAATATGTCTGATACAGAACGGTGGTCATCACTATCTAAACAGCCTTTATCCCCCAAGCTATTGGCTGCCAAAATAAGGGCCCCTGAGAAGCACACTGTCTCTGATCTTTTCATATTTAACCACCTACTGTAACAATTTATAATCTTATTGAATTCTAAGATTATTTGTTTACACCCCAGAGCTGTTTGTATGCTACACCTGCGGCCTGTACTACGAAGTGGGGTTACTGGCTTATCGGGGTAACGTGTCGGATGTAAGATACCACAGTTTAAATGGACTTCATATTTGTTCACTTACATTTTGCCCAGAATACCTTAAATCTGACAAGTTACCCCGATAAGCCAGTAGTACAGGCCACTGGTTGTATCACCTTTATTTATAACATTTACATACTTATTTATGTTTATTTATTTGCACATATCTATCTCTGTTTTCATTTTTATTCTGTTTTTTTGGACTTTTATCTTAATCATTTAATTATATACTTCATGCCACCACCTGCATCAAATCAAATTCCTTGTACTTTTCGTACTTGGAGAACAAAAGGATTCTGATTCGTTTGGCAACATTAAGCTGTATAAGCTTAAACGTATAAGCTGTGTTCCCTAGCAAATTCTTTTTTTTTCAGTGGTTATTAGGGTCCGTTTTGCTCTTCTGAGGGTAAAGACATTGTACTTCCATTAAAGTATGTATAGTACCATCAGCAAGACAATTTGGAGTTAATATACATTTGTTTTCCTCTAGTCAGGTTTGATTAGGACGCAGGAGGTGGACTATATCATCAGGCCCCTTCCACAGGACCTAGCTGAGAAAGGGAACTTCACCTTCCCCCCTGGTCACCAACCCCACATATTGTACAAGAGGTCCACGGACATGCAGGGTGGCTCAGCGCACAACGACGTCCCCAAAGAGCAAAACCATCACCAGGACCATGACCATAGCAACCAGGATAAACAGCACTACTGTGGAAGACGGAAGAAATGTATGTAAGCATTTTCTTCGGTTTTCCCCTGTCCAGAGTCACTCGCGTTGCGTGCTGTTAAACAGAAACGTTTTGTCACATTTTTTAAACACTTTATTCTCATTGTGTGTTGATCTAATATGAGAAGACAGCATTCATTTGAGGCTCTTTAAAGAGGGTGAAGGTTTGAAACAAAGGTCTTAATTGTCACTGCTCTGTCCCCACGTAGTTACGACACGAATTCACTGTTTTTATTGATATCCAGCGCTTAAAGGGTAAGTTTGATTACTCTCAAAAAACTGGCAGATATTTAAAGCTTAGGAAAGAGAACAAGGATCAGGGAAATGGAGCTCACATTTAGAACTTTAGTGTTTATGTTGCTTTTCATAATAATAATAATAATAATTATTATTATTATTGTTATTATTATTATTATTAAAAAGAAAACTAAAATTCATCTTAACAGTGTTTCTGACCTTACCAGACATGCCCAAACCTCCAGAAGAAAACATCTACATATTTCCCGATGAATACAGTGACACATCTAGGGGTAAGAGATCCATTACATTCAAGGCTCAGGCTCAACAGAAGCTGAACGTGGAAACTCTGGTGGTGGTGGACAGAAGCATGATTGAGAATCACGGCCATAGTAACATCACCACCTACGTCTTGACAATACTGAATATGGTAAGTTCAAATATTCATTAGATTAGCTGTAATACTAAGCATATAATTTCAGATGAGAGATGCATGAAGTTAAGTCCACACATTGGTGTTACAGCTCAACTGTTGAGATATTTTATTTCTGTGTGTGTGTGGTGGGGGGGGGGGCATTGTTAAAATTGTCCTGTAAACTAATTGTAAAATATCCAGAAATACATAAGCTGTTTTCAAAATAACCACATCGAAATTTGTACTATATAAGTAAAATGATGAGAGTTGGTTGCAATCTACGCTTATGACTGAAGACATGTCCTACAGGAATGTTTTGAAAAATATCGCCCCTCCCCAGGGTCATCAAACTGTGTGTGTGTGTGTATGTGTGTGTGTGTGTGTGTGTGTGTGTGTGTGCGTGTGTATCAGTTGACATGAGAGGCACACTGCACTGTAGTTCCTATCTGAGCGACGTTCCCTACAGCATCCCATCTACAGGTCAGGAAAACACAGGGCTGGGGTAATTCTCCAAGGAATTTCATCTCTCATGATGTTCCATGTGTCATAGGATTGAACATATTCAGTCAAATGCTGAGAATGTCAGGATTGCTGAAGGCTGTTTTGTCATAATATTCCTGTCTATGGCAGATAGGTGTTTAATTAACCATGAGTATTATGTTCTTTTGTATTGATACTAATAAAATATCTCTTAAAGGAATACATAACACTGTATGGAATTACTCGTAATACAAAGTCAACATTTTGCAGAATGCCCAATAAAACAATTTTCACCTCAGATTGAGAGTATAAGATTACTGCCATGTTATATTTATATAATAAAATGATTATACTTTACTATATTGTACTATACTATACTACAGCATAGTGAACCAAATTCTTGTTGGAGATCTAGGTAATGAGGTACCATGGCACTAACATCCAAACTTCCATGTTTTTATTTAAAGTTCATTTTGCATAGATGGCATGTGTTTTCAGCCTATGGGAGCCAAGCCAGCCTCTCTGTCACAATTCTGTGCAAGATCTGCTGAGAAACATAACAACTTGGCTAAAAATAAGCCAAAAGTAAATGGCGTGCTGCTAAAATGTGCTTCTGAAATAGCTTCTGGTTGCATTGTCTGCTTCAGAACAGGTGAATCAAAACATCACTATTTGGGCTTGTTTGCATGAGGTTCAGTTCACAACTCTGAAAGCTTCTTATCTTATCAAGGGTGCTTTCATTTGGATTTGCATTGTGGGAATGTAATAGCTTTACCAGCTTGAAGAAACCATGTATCATTTGTCACATCAAAATAGGATATTTGTTAACGAATTACCCCTAAAATAAACTTGTGTAAAAACATCTAAAAGTAACACATACCCAGCATGCCCTGTTTCCAGGGACTGGGTGACACATTTGTTATAACTTTTCCACAGCATTAGATTCAGAAATATATTTTGTAATCTAATCTTTGTAATGTTTGTAACAACAGAAAAGTTTTCTAATGATGGAAGATGGTGTTTTTCGTTTTAAAAAATAAAAGTTGGCAGATCAGTTATCTGTTGAAGATGTGATGAAAATGAAGTTGTGGTGTAATTACCTAAAGATATGAGCGGTACATATCTTTGGTGAATAGACAATCTACGGATACGTTTTGTATTTTGTTACTGTGCAACTCTGTCCATTGAAATGAGATAAAGACGATTGTAGCTTTTAGACATAAGTTTTGAAACTGAAAATGCAGAGTTTGCAGGTAGGGTTTAAAGATCTTCTAGGTCAAATGGAATGAAGGTACTTTGGCTGTGACAAAGGTGAAATTCTTCACTGAAATCACTTGTGTAAAGGTTAATAGGCATTATGGGTCCCTGGTTTTAAAGAAGCTCAGGTGGGTAGAGTCAGCATTGTTGTATCTGAAAGTGCTTAGCGCAGTGCTTTCCACGTAATTTTTTTTATACTCCGTCGGTTCTCTGTAGCAATTACGTGGGGAAATCAGCTTGGTGCTTCCAAAAAATAACTAATGTAAACGAAGACAAACACGACGATACGGAGGCTCGATTATTAGAACCAGCTCCCATCATGGTGTCGTTTTCTGGAAAGGTAATTTAGTGCTTCATGTCAGTGGCAGGCTGAAGCGCTGGCGAGTTTCCCTCTTCTTCTGGCTATCTGCGACACTTAAGAAGTCCACAGTAAATTTGCATTCATTGTTCCCTATTCGCTGGTTCCTGCTACAGCAATTAAATCATGTGTTTTTGTTCAACAAAATGCGTGCAATACGCCGTGCTATAAATGCCAGTGGCATTACAGTCAGTAAAAAGGAAAACTTTCATTGTCATCAAGATTAAGATTTAAGATTGGGGAGATGCTTAATACTGACAAATGCCCCGCCATCTGGTTCATTAGGATAATATTGTGGTTTAACTGAGTATTTATGTGTCTCAAACAGCAAATTGGATTGAATGACATATTTTGCAAGAAACTAATCAATAACGCTCTCTTCCGCATCTCCTTCTCTCGTCTGCCTCTTCCTTTAGGTTTCAACCCTTTTTAAGGACGGAACGATAGGAGGTGACATCAACATTGTTTTAGTGGGTCTGATTCTTCTGGATGAGGATCAGGTATGGCATCCAGATTTTGGGACCCATTTTAACCAGGAGGTCACCCTTGTTTGACTCTTGGAAACGGCACGGGGCGGTCCATCATTACCCTTCACATATCTGACGCTGTGTCATTTGTTTATTGAGAGTAAACTGATATTAAATCCCAGACAGAAATTGCAGTAAAAGAAAAGGATATTCATGGTCATATATAATTACTAGGTCTGACTCTGAGTCAGGTAATATTTGAGTTTTATGGATGGTTGTGGAGGTGAATTAAAAGGGCATTATTGTTTTTCGGTCCTTCTGGGGTTCTGCTCATGGACTTCATCTTCTCAAGATGGCAAAGGAATGAGAAAAATGCCGCCGTTTTCCCACTTCTCCGCTGCCTTGATGTCAGACGTTATTTCATGCGTGTCAGTGCCTAATTGTTTAAGAGCCCGAAGGAGTCGGGAGGCTCGGCGTTTGATTAGCCAGGCCTTTACTCCCAGGGATCATAGCTTACTCTATTTCCTCATTTCCTCACCAGGTATTAGCTTGACTTTTGAACTGTAGCACAGAGCTCTGAATTACTGATGACTTCCCCTGTCTCTCCTTGTTCATTTGATCTTTCATGGACAGTTTTTCACTTAATAAAGCATGGGACTGAGGAATAAGGCAGCCCTTTGGTCCAACACTTACTCCTGCCTCACCCCCCCTCCTTTCTCAGGACGGCCTGGTCATCAATCACCATGCTGACCACACCCTGAACAGCTTCTGCCAGTGGCAGTCAGGGCTGGGCGGCAGAGACGGGCGGCGACATGATCATGCCATCCTGCTTACTGGCCTGGATATCTGCTCCTGGAAGAATGAGCCATGTGACACCCTGGGTAGGACATCTGACCCAGACTCCACACACAGCTCGTGCCCGACTCTTTGACGCAATGTAGCTAGCTACCTATACAGTTAAATAAAATTGTTTATATATTTCACTATTAATACAAATTAATAGAAACAAATTTGCATTTTAAATATGTGATTTGTCAAATATTAGCAATAACAAAGTAATAATAATAATAATTGTCAAACAGGCAGATACAATGAGATTTACCAAATGGAAATGTTTTGCAAAAGCTTTTCCTCTGTTATGGAAAATGAAATTTAGCAAGCTTTGCAATTTTAAAAATTGTTCCTTTTCACGATGTTAAAAAATCAATGTAAAGTTTTCTTCTGGCTTGGCAAGAGCTGTATCTGTCTCTGAGCTAGTCATAATCATTTTTCATCCTTGCTGTTGGACTCACCCATAGGCAGTGTGTTGCTTTTCGAGAAAGAAGGAGAAAAGTGAACAGGAACCGGTCACGAAAAGGCATTTTCCTTCTGCTTTATGGAAGTATTTTGGATTCTACAGAGATGATATTGAACAAAAGAGATATTGTCGGCACGGCATTGTGTCTGTTGGCACAACTTGTGGCAACACCACCAACTTATTTGACAGATTCTCTTGGTTGATAATAATTCTATTTGGCTATAGTTTATTTTGGGTAAATCTTCAACTTCAGCTTCATAAATATTGCAACAACAAAAAAAAATCACAGGAAGATATTTGAAAATTTTCCAAAATTGTGCAGCTCTACTGCAGGTCAGAGTGGGGCAGCGTGTGGCTCAGTGGGTAAGGCTCTGTGCCAGTGACCAGAAGGTTGTCGGTTTAAGCCCTGCCTCGGCGCATCTGCAGGTCATGGAGCAAGACCCCCTAACCCCCAGGTGGCTGCCTCTCACAGCCAGCTTGCTGACACAGAGAAGGCATACAGAGAATTTCTCCATGGGGATCAATAAATATCAATTATTATTAATAGTTTAATAGTAACAACTATGGCTGGAACATACTGGAAGTATGTGACCTATTGCCATAAAATCTGTGACTAAACTGTGGATGCAGCAGTAGTTAGAATGGCTCTTCCTGAGGTCAGAACAGTCCAGTTAGAGTAAAAACGTAACAGCAGTACAGTGACTATCCATATCAGTAAGCTACTGTCTCTGGTAACAATTGAGTGCTTCTCATTTGGATATTCTGCACTTGATGTTTTTTTTTATACTACATAATACATTAAGACAAGACTACAGCAAAATACAAAGTACAGGTGTTATTATCTACCAGATTGTGTGTGTGTGTGTGTGTGTGTGTGTGTGTGTGTGTGTGTGTGTGTGTGTGTGTGTGTGTGTGTGTGTGTGTGTGTATTTGAACAAAAAAAGGTCACAGCTGCTAAAGTAGTAAAGTTACAAAAATTGTTTCAGCACCTGTCATGAGACACCTGGCCACACAGCACAGACCTTGACGAACATGGTGGTTCTCAGATGTCTCACTGGTTTTAATCTGGGTCACACTAAAAGCTTTGGATTTCACAACACTGAAAAAATAACACCACGGTAAACCTTGTTATTTTTAGACTGTCTGTAATTCAGCTTTAAAGCTTTTGCCTTTTTGGCTGTTTAGTAAGGAAAAGACGTAGGAATGTATGGCGATGGATGTATGGAATCATGCCTTTCCTAAACTTAAACACAGATGGTGTCTGGTAAAGCTTTGTGGTGAAGTGCTTGGCTCTGCTGATTCTGTAGGCTTTGCACCAATCAGTGGGATGTGCAGCAAGTACAGGAGCTGCACCATCAATGAAGATACCGGCCTGGGTCTGGCTTTCACCATTGCCCATGAGTCAGGACACAAGTAAGAGTCTTCCAGCGTTCAGTGGCTTGACTCTGTCACAAGCTGTCACTCACCATTTCCCCTGTCACCTAAGCAGTAGCCAATATTTTTCTAACAGTTAACAGCCATGTATTTGCGGTGACATATGCTGAACAATGAACCTTCTAGAAAATGTGATGCTGGCATTCTTGAATGACGATCTTCTGCAAATTGTTTCTAAGTCTGGGAAAAATAATTTGCAGTTTAGAGCATTGTAAGAGTACGATTTATACTTGGCAAGGTGATCAGTCAGTATAGAAGATACTCCTTGTATTGTCAAACCTATAGTGATGGTTGCTCTGGTTTGATCTGTTGGATGACCTTGGCTGCAGCACTCATTGAACACAGTTGTCCTCCTGCAGCTTCGGAATGGTCCACGATGGAGAGGGGAATGTCTGCAAGAAGTCCCAGGGGAACATCATGTCTCCGACCCTCACTGGCCACAATGGAATCTTCTCATGGTCTGCCTGCAGCAGACAGTACCTTAGCAAGTTTTTAAGGTGTGCTAAATGTTTTCACTGCTTAAATTGTTTTTACAGAACATCCCTACTTATCTTTTATACATGTTACTACTGTACTAGTATTATATTTGATATATTTACACTAATGAGGTTAAGAAATAGAGCACATATTTTAACGTCTGTTTATCTAGTTACCCAGAGTGTAGTAACTATTCTCTTGATGATATTTGAGCTACTTATGTCGCTGTTTGCAACATTATAATAGGTACTTTGAGAAAAACTCTCAATAAATCATGTGGCTAACACATCACATGGAGAAAAAGAAAATACTGCGCTGAAATTAACAACCGTGCCCTTCAGCGAGAATTTGTTTCCAATGGTCATGCGTTTAGGCTTCCAGTAAGAGTCCAGACACCAGAGTCATCTATGAAAGAGGGGGCTAGGTGGCGTTGCTATTTAAACACGCAACACTGGCTGACATGCGACTCGATACTGCTCCACTTTGTCTTGTGTTACAGCTAATGTCTGCGAGAACGTTGATGAAACCTGATAGGCCTTCCCCAGCCCTTAAATTAACCGACGTGTTAAAGTATCTCTGAAGTATACCATCAGTCACTTGTGGAGACACATTATTTCCTCACTAGGTTATTAAAGTATCATGACCTCATTCCCTTTAGTCTTGTCAGGATTATATTAAACATGAGCACTGGGACCACCTTTAAAGCCCCTGGAAATGCTGGCCGCGTTGCAGTCTGAGTCACTTACAGTATGCTTGAGATGTTTAACCTTCTTCGCTTGCTTTTACCTTTTGCGTATGAAAAATCACAGTCCATCATGTATGGGTTACAGCCCTCCCCAGTGAATAGCCAGTTCCCTTTCTGTCTCGAAACATCGTTCTGATCTCATGGTTACTTTCCAGTGTCTATGGAACATTCTAATAGCTGGATTTAAAATAGCCCAACACTCTGTTTTCTGAAGCTTTTTGTATAACTTTTTGAATAGTAACCTTCCTAGCGAAAACTTTAAAAACAAATGTCAAGCCAGCGGTGACACTGTATACATCACATCGCTCATGCAACACATCATCTCAAATGTGTCTTACTGTAAATGTTCATACATTAAGGAAAAACTGCAGCCAGGCCCGGCATGAGTTAATGGGGTCGATGCACTCGCTGCGTTTTTTTTTTTAACTACATTGTGCTTGTTTTGAGTCTGTGTAGAAAAGAAAAACATCTTTGGAATTCCCAGCAGCATCCCATGACCCCTGAAAGTTTCTCAAAGAAGCTTTTTTTCCCAGTGTAAGATATATCCTGCAGGTTGTGGGGATGGTAGGAAAAGCCAGGGGATTTAGGGATAAGGATTATCTACTGAAAATGCTAACATGCTGTCTGCAAAATCCTAAAAAAGACAGGCATACCGACTGTATATATTCCTCAGCTACTTCCCAATATATAACAAGATACTACCAGGCCGGGCCGGGATTCAGTGTCACGGAATGAGGCAGTGTGTCAGATAGTGAGCGTGCCGGGTTGGTTTTGAATGCCTTGCTAACATCTGAATAGAACTGCTGCTATTTAAGTTATTTTAAATTAATCTGTGCGATAGAAAAATATTTCCACTAATAACCATATTTTTTCCAAGTATAGAGTGTAATAATCTGTAAGAATGTATGTCCTAAGTTCAGGGAGGGTGAACTGAGGAATTTATCCTGTCAGTCACATAAATTCAGAATCATAGCCACTACTGTGAAATGCATGACTACTGTCTGTATGCAATTTGCGACAGTCAATTTTAAAAGATGACATTAGCATCTAAAATTAGGGGTGTAATGAAAAACTGATTTGAAGCTGAATTTCTGTCCAAGTATCAATAATATGCTGCACTGATTCATTGATGCAAACCCCCAAATCCAGCTTTTAGAAGGAAATCATTCTTATACCTATAAAGTCGCAATCGATACACACTTCATTTTTACTACATACTACTGTAATGTTTCTCATGTTTGTGTCTGCGATTTTATGATCACAGATTTGCAGTACAAAATAAATACAATGACTTGTTTTGGGGAAAAAAGAAACCTATTGAATATGATTTTATTTACTGAGCTGCCCTTAGATCAAAAGTCAGGCACCTCAATAAATATGAAATTGATCTAAATTGTATCTGAGTCAAATCATATCGTATTTGAATTGAATAATATTGAATGATTGTTGAATTGCTTATAAATTCTTTACGTTTATATGTATCTTTTTTGTATTGTAAACAATGTATCTAGATGCATTTTATATCGGCGAGATACACAACCCTGTGCAACAAAACAAATGGCCAGCCTTTTCTTTGGCCATATACCATAACAGCACGAATAATCGTCTGCCCTTAACCCCCAGTACCACACAAGCAACCTGTCTCTCGAACGAGCCCCAGGCAGTGAAGGAGTACGTGTTCCCGGAGAAGTTACCCGGAGAGCTGTACGATGCCGACACGCAGTGCAAGTGGCAGTTTGGGCAGAAAGCCAAGCTCTGCAACCTGGACTTCAGGAAGGTGAGGGGTCCCGCCCGGTTACTGCGTGGAGAGGGGGTCGGGGCTGCGCCCCCCGGAATGTGCCTTTCAGGCTAATTGCCCCAGCTTCAGAGGAATGCCGGAGGAGGACGGGAATGACTGTGGAATACTGATTGCTCTGTCTAAATCCAGCTGGGAGGACTGAGGGGGATGGAAATGGGATCGCTGGTGAAGTTCATGCTGTAATTTGTAATTATGAATTACATGTGTGTCCTTTCGTTGAACATCTTTCATTGATTCAAACCCAGAGGATCATTACACGTGTTAACCTATATGACATCATTATGCAGGGGCAGTTAATCGTATAATTTACATTGTTGTATATGTAAATTAGAGTGTTGTTGTAGATTCTGATAGTCTTCTACAATACAGTTAATTTAAATGTATAACGTTGTGGACTACAAAGAGCTTTTAGTCTTTAATCTAGTGATACCATTTGAGATAATCTTCTTGTTCTTTTTTATAATCTCAATCCTCGTGTTACATTTGCACAGCAGCTCTTGTTACATTAGACACTTACATATTAATGAATTATGACATTTCTAGATATGCTCATAAATCACAAGATCACTTGCATCTTCATTGAAGGCACCACAACCCTTACAGAACATGAAATACACACTCTGGTCCAATCTGGTGATTATATCATTAGTCAATAACGATGCACAACAGAGGATCTGCAATAACAGATCCATTAAAAAGTCCATAGCAATTTCAGGATCTCCGTGCTGCTTTGAGAAGTGAAATGTTACCTCCATTTTACTGAGGGAGAACCTGTAATTTTCATTTTCATTGCCTCTGCAGAAGCGATTACTTAGCTAACAGCTGCATTAATATGCATTGGGCTGCATCCAACAGTTTATCTGGGCAAAGCAGGTTACTCTACATGAGTGCCCAAGATACTAAAAATAATTCAGTTACAATATACCCAAATACAAAAAATGAATATGTTTATACATGCACACTTCCCTTCTGTGGAAATGTGAAGGCCCTTTAAGCTATTGAATTCGTAACCAAATTAATTTCCATCTTCTAACATTTGATTTCTAGTCCCAGATTCCGTAGCATGCAGCCTTTTTTATTCTGTCCATGTGATATTTTGTCATGCTCCCAAATACAAAGAAGGTCTTGATTTGCATGCTGTGTCCCGCAGGACATCTGTAAGGGACTGTGGTGTCACCGCACAGGGAGAAAATGTGAGACCAAGTTCATGCCAGCCGCCGAGGGCTCAGTGTGTGGCCCAGACATGGTGAGAAGAACATCATGAGAACTTCCACAGCCAGACCCATAGCTGAGCTAGCATAAAGTGGTTCTTCAGCCCGGTAGTGATGCAGCCATCACACACCAGATAGCCAGCATTCCCTGCAGGCCAGAGACACAGAGAAGGCCTCTGTCATCTTTGTTTAAACTATATTTGAATCATACCATTTAATGGAGCCATCACTGCTGGAGAAAACTGATCTTAACCATAGAACCAGGGCTGGTTAGGCTAAGTAGGTTAGGATACTGAGATCGGATGGGAATTGGTTCAAATCCAAGAGTCAGCATTATTTTGTCATGGAGCCCTTGAGCAAAGTCCTTAACACCCAATGTTCCTGTGTTTATTAATTCAATTATGGTGAAGGAACATCTTTCTCGAGGACTGGACCGGAACTCCTAAGATGTGCTGAGGGTGTCAGTCATTACAGTTTCTGTTCCTGTGCTGCACACGTACAGTCGGAACTTGTGGATGAGTACATTTCAGCAATCCCGACTTCCTGACCTTTTTACTGATGTAGTGTTCAGCATTCCTCTCCCAAGAGTGCCCAGAGTTTAACTGTACGATTTAATTTTTTTAAATAGCCGTTTTAAATTGCTACATCTGGGTAACAATTTACTGTTTCTGCGAGTGCTAGTATTGGGATAAATCTGAAGAACTGAAAGATGACACAAAAAGATAAAGCTATTTGTATGAAATCTGTTGCTTAGTGTTGCTGATATTCAGTCATGCAGGTTGTCCTAAACGTTTTGACTTCCCAGTATATTGAACATGACGGTTTAATCCAAAGCGACCCCTTCAAGGCACAGTTCCAAGACACAAACAATTGCACGTTCGCTGTGGAATCCTGGGTGAACTTTTCCGTGAAATGTCAGCAAAAGCCAGCACACACTGGAATTCTATCAAGCTTCGTGTTTCTCATTCAGCCTTTTTTATTTTTTCATTTTGTTTGAAAACAGTGTTTTATATGCATGCTACAATGAGTGGTCATTGTCTAACAAAGGGAAGCAAAAAGGAAGGCATTAGTCAAGATTTATGTTAATTTATTTTTATCTGAATCGTATGCACATGTATCGAGTATATTTGTCTAACATTATACTACAAGTATTTTTAGATTGTAAAATAGATAGGCATTTCATTATTCCAGTCTTAAGAGGACTTGTCCCCCCACAGTGGTGTCGCCGTGGTCAGTGTGTGAAGCAAGGCGATGAAGGTCCCAGCCCAGTGGACGGCCACTGGTCAGAATGGTCAGCTTGGTCTGCCTGCTCACGGACCTGTGAGGCTGGAGTGACCTACAGGGAGAGACAGTGCACCAATCCGAGGTACGCAGGTCCTGTCCTTTCAGGTCAAGCAACAGATCTGTGACAGGATGAGATAAGATAAGACAGGGGGCACTTTACTGGTCCCAAGGGGAAACTCTGGTGCATACAGCAGAAAGGTAGGTAAGGTGCAGACAAACATGCAGTGCAGATCAACACAAAGTGGAAAGACAGTACACAGAGTGCAGACGAGTAAGCATAGCGTAAACAAATATTAAGGAAATAAATATTAATTGCTTGATTAATGAATCCATTAATTGACTGGTTTACGGTGTTGTGGATTGAGAGATGAAGGACTCGAGGGCAGGCACTGAGAGCATGAAAGGGGCTTTATTAAATCCAAACTAAACTGGGACCCGGAAACAAACAGGTCCACAAGGGATCAAAAATGGTAAGACTAGTACAGGAACAGGCACAGCCAACAAGAAGGAAGACGCTAATGACCAGACTGGAGATGACGAGACAAACGGGGACTTCTGTACAAAGACTAACAAGGGGCAACAAGCAACAGGCGTGGCTCATCGGGGTCACGTCAGGGAGGAGACAGGAGGGTCAGGTGGACATGAAAGTCAGGACGTCACAGACGCACAGTATATGTGACGTTATGTGTCCAAACAGAGTGTACCAGACATTAAAAACTGCCGAGATGGGACACAGTATGATGGCCACAGCTGATGTGTTACAGGGAACTTCAATACCTTTGGTCAGATCACATTAATAAATGTCTAGTGCCCTGGGCTGTGGGTTAGCAGCCTCGCCCAGATGGTTTCTTTTCACTCCACGAGCAATCATGCGCAAAAATGCAGGGAGCAAAGGGTAAAACTGTTGAGGCACGGTCGATTGTCATTTTTATCATGAGAGAATATGTGTCAACCTCTGCTGTCCCTTTGCAATAACGATAATGATGATGGGCTGGTATTGATGGTTTTACTTTGTGTTGTAAATCTGTGTTGCTACCTGCCCAACTCAGTGTTAACTATTTTTGAATAAAAGGTTCTTCACAAAAAATTATATTGGAAAAAAAATTATGTAATATTTTTTTTCCCCAAATATTCAAAAAAATAATTTACTCTTTTTAGTAAACCCGGTCTGTTTCCATCATTGTTGCCGCCCTTTGTCGCTATTCACTATGTCATACTCGCATTGTCGCTATCCGCTATGTCATACTCGCATTGTCGCTATCCGCTATGTCATACTCGCTTTGTCGCTGTCCGCTATGTCATACTCGCTTTGTCGCTGTCCGCTATGTCATACTCGCTTTGTCGCTATCCGCTATGTCATACTCACTTTGTGACTATCCGCTATGTCATACTCGCCTTGTGACTATCTGCTGTCATACTCGCTTTGTCACTATCCGCTATGTCATACTCGCTTTGTCGCTATTCGTTATGTCATACTCGCTTTGTCGCTATCCGCTATGTCATACTCGCTTTGTCGCTATCCGCTATGTCATACTCGCTTTGTCGCTATCCGCTGTGTCATACTCGCTTTGTCGCTATCCGCTGTGTCATACTCGCTTTGTCGCTATCCACTATGTCATACTCGCCTTGTCACTATCCGCTATGTCATACTCGCTTTGTCGCTCTCCGCGATGTCATACTCGCTTTGTCGCTATCCACTGTGTCATACTCGCTTTGTCACTATCTGCTATGTCCTACTCGCTTTGTCGCTATGTCATATCTTGATTCCATATTCCTGAGTCAAGAGTCCCCTGAGGAGACACACCAGTACGAGTTGATCGCTGTCCACAAAGACTCTACCTCCACCTTTGAAGGTGTCTCTTTAGTCACAAAAAATCACTAAAAGGTTTCAAAAGCTATTACATTTGCTGGACTTTGAAATTAATTAATCCTATTATTAATGTTATTCTTTATGTACATATCAGGCATAATTTTTTCAGTTTACAGAGTCTTCCTTTGGTCAACTCGTTCCAATGTGTCACGCCTGTTACATTTATTGATGTTCATTTTTCACATCCATTCAGACCAGGCTTTGGAGGAAAGTTCTGTGAAGGCTCAGTGCGCTCGTACAAGCTTTGCAACACCGAGGACTGCCCCAAAAGTGGAGGGGACTTTCGGGCTCAGCAGTGTACCCAGTTTAATAGCAGACAATTTCGTGGCTGGTTCTACAAGTGGAAGCCTTACACCAGAGTCGAAGGTACTGCTACACCATAACCTGGGTGTCTACCATTTACTGGAAAGTATTGAAATGAATGGCATAATTATCCTGCAGGTACTATAAACACAGTAGTTACTTTTTATTAGTGTCAATGCCTTAGATCAAAAGGTATTGCCTTTTTTCAACTCATGCCCAAATCGTTATTTAATAGTATAATGGTACTTAGAGGATTTTATACCCATTATGCTGTCATAATGTCATTACTGTTCATGTACTCTCATGTCATTGGGGCT